>PVKU01009792.1:0-58401 GCA_004027475.1 Anoura caudifer | reverse complement strand
GTTTCATTGTTTGTATACAAAAATGCCTTTGATTTTTGGATATTGACTTTGTATCCGGCTGTTTGGCCAAATTCAGTTACTAGGTCCAGCAGCTTTTGGGCCGAGCCTATAGGATTTTCTATGTACACTATCATGTCATCTGCAAATAGTGATAGTTTTGTTTCTTCCTTTCCAATTTGGATGCCTTTTATTTCCTTTTTTTGTCTAATCGCTGTGGCCAATACTTCCAATACTATATTGAATAGAAGTGGTGAAAGTGGACACCCTTGTCTTGTTCCTGATCTTAGTGGAAAAGATTTTAGCTTTTGTCCATTGAGTATAATGTTGGCTGTGGGTCTCCCTAGACAGCCAAGCAGGGACCCACCACGCCAGCATAAACCTGGTCGCTTGAAATCTCACAGACAGGAGCTAAGATCTCATAGCCCCGGGAGAATCGAACGCGGGAGCTGGAGCGCGCGCCTTTGTCTGCGCCCACACGACATTGAAAAACCAGCCGCTCCCTGATCAGCCAAGCAGGGACCCAGCAGCTCTGAGACCGGGGTTGGGGCTGAGAAACCAAAAATTCTGTTGACATTGAATTTTTTTGTTTCCAAGAACTTTGTTTGGTCCTGCTGAATATTTTTGATTATTTATTATTGAATGTTCACTTTTAAATTTCTATCTTTTATTCATATTGTACAAATATTCCATAATATTTATCTTTAGTTTGTGTCTGATAATTCCTATACCTGCGGTTTTATGGAATCTAATTCTGTTGCCTCTGCTTCTGCTGACTCTAATAAGTGGGTTTTTTCCATGAATGTTGTGATGATCTTTGATTTGAGCTAATGTTTACATGACATTAATCTGTGGGAATCCTGGGAGTTGCAGTAGAGGATGCTTTCTGCAGAAAGGATGTATACTGCTTTTGCTAACAATTGGGAGCCTACTAATCTGGGACTGCTTAACCTCCTTCCAGGGTATTGGCTTAATGCAGGTATCCATGGTGTAGTTTCTCTATGCTGCCGATATAGGCATTAGCCTCGGGGTAACACTATCTTTGTATTGCTTAATTATCACAGCTTTGGTTGCACCTTCCAGGTTTCTGTTTTGTTTGGGGGCCCTTGGAGGTATCTATTACTTTCAATGAAAAAAAAAAAATCACATACTGTATGATCATCTGCCCACAGGCTCTAGATGTTCCATGAGTGTGTGGGGGACGGACTGGGACAACCATTTGCTTATCTGAGTTCCAGCACTGTATTTTGTTGTGTATAATGAATACTTTTATGCCCAAAGTTTTGAGGGAAAAATAAGGATGTGCATTATATGGGTATAGTAAATGTGTAATCTTGTGTATAAAGAGCACCAAAGCATGGGTGCACATTATATACGGGAGCACATTATAATTGGTGAAATATGGTAGATCCACTGCTTCCTTCTCACACACATGCATACTTTCCTTGAATCAATTTGTTTTCCATCCTGGAGCCAGAGTGACAGTCTCAAAACACAGATCTCATTTGTTTTATTCCCCTACTTGAAAACCTTTGCTGCTTTTAAAATTCCAATGACTTCTGTTTCTTTTTCTCTTTAGTTCCTCATGAGATAAAATGAAGTCATACTTATGCTTATGAAACAGGTACTTACTATAACTATAATATGCAAACATAATGAGATCCTGTGGCTTCAAGTATTTTTAGGTTGAAAACATTACAAGCATATGCCAGATAAAGACCTATTGGGGGTAATATATGTCAACCAGATGAACACATATTAAGAGTAAATTCTCTGGGTAGCAAGCATGGGGTTTAGCTGCCTCATCTGTGATGTATATTGGTAAATTGCTCATCCATCATATATCAATGGTGTAACCTAAAAAGACACTCTAAGAGTCATCAGAAAGCACAGGTGGCTCCAGGCATAGTTGGTTCATGTATTAACTGTGCATACTTGCTTTGTCTCTGGAAGAATCCACCTGATATCAGGTTTCTCTCCATATATTGATATGGACATCTTCCTAAGTTTCTTCTCCCAGAGCTGTGACCTCCGAGTGCAGGGGACTCTCCCTAAAGAGGAAAATGTGTGCATGTGTTTTGATCTTCTGGTTCCTTATGTTTCTTAGCTCTGTGCTGGAGCCCACTGGTGAAAGGGTGAATATTCTTTGCAATAACCTGAGGACTCTCACCCAGCATTGTGCATTAGTACCAACCACACTTACATTTCAGTTAGAGGTTATAATATACAGGAACAAGTCATCTATAAACACAAGGTAAATGGAACCAAGGTACTGAATAGATTAGTGAGTTGTTCATTGTGTAACCATTTTGGAATCTAAGAAAGCTGTTTTCTGTAGCTTATCTCTAGGGAGATGTAAACCATGGTATGTTAACACTGGATAGAGAAAAAGGAAATGTGTGCTCTAAGCCATCATCTAGGGAAGGGGAATTATAGACTGCAGGATTGACATGACTTCCAGCTTCAAGACCAGAGTCACGTGGATTGCACATGGTATCTGGTGTCTGGAATTTCCATTCTTTTTCCTTTCTTCTATTTTTCATGCAGAATTGAGTTGGATAGACTTTCTGAAGAAAACATAATGTTGGAAAATGAGCTGAGGAGGATTCAACAGGAGCTCAAGTTTGCACAAAGGACAAATGATACACAGAGGTAAGGGCCCCATCTCAGTGGTTCCAGTCAGAACTTACAGCATATGACACATTTTACTCCTTATAGAATGAGCTTGGAAGATAACTGCTGTAAAAAGAGGGATGTGTTCACAGATCAGCCCTGCATTCCAGAAAACTCTAAGTGGGTGAGCCATGTGTCTGGACCTCTGACCACACTGTGCATGAAGAGAGGGCTCAGACTTCCTTCAAAATGTTGGCAACTGCCTTCATTCCTGAGTGCCTGATCTCAAAAGTTTACAGTAGAAAGCATCTGTGTGCTGCAGCACAGTCACCTCCACAGTGAGCAGCTCCAGGACAGGCCTGTTTATATCTGAAGTCAATATACACACACTTCTTACCCCTACAGAAATACTCTACATTATGCTAAGGGATGGGAAAGACAGCAAGTATTTTTGTAGGTAGTGGTGCTCCTGAGGCCTTTCTGGGCAAATAAAATCTGTTCACTTATGTCCTGATAATGGTTTCAGCTGTGCTTTTCTCCAAGATTTGTTTCTGGCTCGTCAATTTAATGAGTCTGAGTCAGGGGTGGGGAAGGAGAGATGAGGAAGGGTCGCAAAGACCTGAGCACTGAAGCAGGAGAGACTGTTGGCAGAAGAGGGGGGACCCAGAAAACCTGTTGGTGGATTTCTGCTTTCACCACTGTAGCCCTGTTTTATCCAATGACAGTTGGTTGACTCCTTCCTTTTAACTCTGAAATTGAAGATGAGCTCAAGTCTAAAATGCTGAGAATGTGGTGCTGATTGTATAAAATTGTCATGATGATTAATTAAAATATGGAATCCAGAGCAGGTAGTCAACAAGTAATTGCTATCACATTATAGCAATTCTGAAATCTAAAAGTTTTTTTCTTTTTCATTCTAGAGACCATTTTCCCCCTCAGTTTGCTGCCATCAAACCTTAGTGGATAAAAGGCTGTTTTGGCCTTTATTTATGCTGCTGGTAGTAAATAGTCACATGTTTTGCTCAAGAGATATTAATGGGTGGAATTGAGGAATGTTATGGAGCATGTTTGTTCTGTAATATTGGCAGTGTCCTCTGGTTCTGAAGATTGGGATCCACATTGGATCAGCAGCAGCAGAAGCAACAGAATAGTAAGGGTGGTGGCTGTAGGATACCAGGAGCAGGTGTGAATGTTATGTGGCTACAAATCCAAGGTGCTGAAGTTACAATGGCTGGGAAAAAAGAAATCGACTGGTCAAAGTGATATTGTTAATTTTGCTTCTTCCAACAGGAAGGAAATTGAAGTTTTAAAGAGAGACAAGGAAAAAGCCTGCTCTGGAATGGAAGAACTCAACAAACAGGTCAAGTATTGACACCCAGCATGAAACTAATGCCACCCTCCTTGTTTTTCATTAGTTTGAAATAATTTCAAACTTATGAAAAAGAGAGAACTTTTTTCTGAAAGATTTGAGAGTGAATTGCTGACCCATCAACCCCCTCACCTCTCAAAATCAGGAAATGAACGTGCAAAATCCCTGCCTTAGTCTCCTACCTGTTCAGCTTTGCCAGCTGTCCCATTTGTTCAGAATCATTTAGTCTCCTTCAATCAGTCCATCTTTGGTTTTTAGGACCTTGGCACTTTTGAAAATAACAAGCAGTTATTTTATAGGAAGTTGTTAGTTTAGTTTGTTTGATGTTTCCTTGTGATTACATTTAGATAATACATTTTTGGCAGGAATATAAAAAATGATACTGTGTTCTTCTCATTTCATCTTATCAGGGGTACAATGATTTGCTCCATTACTAGTGATTCTTGGTTAGGTAGTGTTGGCCCAGCTACTCCACAGTAAAGTTACTCTTCCCCATGTAATTAATGAGCATTTTATGGGTGGATACTTTTATATTATGTGAATGTTCTGTTCTTCATCCAATTCTCACCCACTTACTTTAGCATCTTTTGTTTCTTTTGTTTGTCCATCATCAGTATGATGGTAGGCAGTTGGTGACCGATCCCACCATTCCTTTTGTATTTGTTAATTGGTACTTCAGTGTAAGAACTTTCTCTTTTGTCCATTAATTTATTCATTTGCATCATTATATTCCTACCATAGATTCCTGTTTTATTCAGTAGGCTATAATGTTATCAGCGTTATTGATGGCTTGTAGATAGCTGTGTTCTCCCTATGTCCTCACATGGTCTTCCCTGGTTCATGTCTTATGTCCTAATCTCTTATTAGAAGATACACCGTATTGGATTAGGGGCCACTCATATTACCTCACTTTACCTTAAACACCTCTTTAAAGACTGTCTCTAAATACAGTTATATCCTGTCCTAACTGGTGCAGTTCAGTTGGTTGGGTGTCATTCTGAAAAGCAAAAGATTGCCGATTCAATTCCTGGTCATAGCATATGCCTGAGTTGTGG
This sequence comes from Anoura caudifer, assembly GCA_004027475.1. Taxonomy (NCBI): domain Eukaryota; kingdom Metazoa; phylum Chordata; class Mammalia; order Chiroptera; family Phyllostomidae; genus Anoura; species Anoura caudifer. The sequence continues at coordinate 53,367 of PVKU01009792.1, read as the reverse complement.
GTTAGGTTTCCTGCCAGGGCATGTATGGAAGACAACCAACTGATGTTTCTCACATTGATGTTTCTCACCTTTTTCTCTCTCCCTCCTCCTCTCTCTAAAAATAAATAAATAAAAATTTAAATAAGTAAATACAGTTATATTCTGAGGTACTGGGGGTTTGGGCTTCAATGTATGAGTTTTGGTAGGACACAAATGAGCCTATTACAAGTATCACAACCAAGCTATTGACATTGATACAATCCATGGATCTTATTCAAATTGCACCAGTTTTACTTGGGTACTTGTGTGTGTGTGTGTGTGTGTGTATTAAGTTCCACACAATTTTATTCCCTGTATCGATTCATATATCCACCACCACAGTTAAGATACTGAATTATTACAACTCCACAAGGACCTTTCATATTGTTTTTTAATAACTAGACCTACTTCCTTCCTGCCCACCTACCACAGCCCCTAACCCCTGACAACCACTAATTTTTCCTTCACTTTTAAAATTGTTTGATTTCAAATGTTGTATAAAAGGAATCATACAGAATATAAGGCTGATTTTCTCATATATCATAACACTGAAGATTCATCCAAGTGGCAGAGTTAGCTTCTTTTTATTGCTGAATAGTATTCCAAGGTATTGATGCCCTATAGTTTAACACTCATTTTTCATAGGATAGCTGGGCTGATTTCAGTTTTGTGCTATCACAAACAATGCTGCTGTGTACATTCCTGTGCATGTTTTTGTATGAACATGCATTTTTATTTCACTGAGATTAAGTGCCCAAGAGTACAGTTGCTGAGTTATGTGTGGTAGTTATACATTAAGTTTTATGAGAAACTGCCAAACTTATCCAGAGTGGCTGTAACAGTTTACATTTCTACCAGCAATGCTTTCTTCATTCAGTTTCTCCATATCCTTGCTTGCATTTGGTGTTAATACTATTTTATTCTGGCCTCTCTGATAGGTGTGTTCTGAGACAGAAAGCCTACAGGGGCTGGTTCTACTCTAGTAGACTAGTTTCTTTTGAGGGCAAGAGAAGAACAGAGTGCTGTGTGTATAGTTCAAAATGGTCACTGTATTAGTATATTCAGGTTGCCATAACAAAGTACCACACACTGGGAGGTTTAAACAACAGAAATTTTTTGTCTCACAGTTCTGGAAACTAGAAGTCCAAGATCAGGGTGCTGGTGATTTGGTTCCTGGTGAAAACTCTCTTCTTGGATTGCAGACATCTGCCTTCTCACTGTGTCTGCACATGGCCTTTCCTCATTGCATGTACACAGAGGGAGAGAGACTGCTCTGCTTTTTCTTCTTATAAGGACATAATCCCATCCCATTAGGACCCCATCCTTTGGGCTCATTTAACCTTAATTACCTAAAAGCCCTATGGCACCATAACATTAGGGGTTAGGTTTTCACCATGTGAATTTGGAGGATGTTATTCAGTTCATAGCAGTTACTTTATTGTCCCATTGCTAGAAGCATAGGGTATTTTCCTCTAATCTTAACTGTAAGAACCTGATGAGGCTTAGGAAAGTTGGGGGCTCACAGAGACTGGCCTCCTATAACTTTTTAACTGTCAAGCCAGTTCAGGCACAGCCCCTAGCACTCATCCTTATAGTTCCAGTTTCCTGTCCTGTTTCAGGCTCCAGTCATCCACCCCTGATAAAATACTGTTCTCCTTGTCTGGGTCTGTAGTTTTCAGGGCATTGATTTGCCATGTGACCTTATTTCTCTGATTAATCTAAGAGAAGTTGTTGGTTTTCAGTTTAATTAGCTTTTTGCTTGTTAGGAAGATGAGACTAGTATCTTCCAAGCTCTTTACATGCTAGACCAGAAACCAAAATAGTACTATTTTTTATGTGTGTGTTTTAATTTTTATTTTAATTGTTGTTCTTGTACAGTTTTCTGTCTTTTACTCCCATCCCAGCCCACCGCCCCAGCCCTCCCCACCTCCCTCCCATTTCTACCCCCCTAGTTTTTGTCCATTTGTCCTTTATAGAAATAGTACTATTTTTTAAATTTTGGTTTTTGCATGTTCACTGTTAGGACATAGACATACAATGGATTTTCATCTGTTGATCTTGCATCCTGCCACCTTGCAGAGCTCACTGTTCTATAAGTGTTTTTATTACCTTTGGCTTCTTAAATTGCTGCTCCATCTCTAAGATAAATCCCCAGTAGCTATTCTCTCCTGGCTTGCCTCTTCCCATGCATGGCTAATGAGGAGTTTCTGCATGGAGACCACTCGTGTATGAGTGGCTTGTCTTGGCTCCCACCTTTGGGTGTTTGTTTCCATAAGTATGTAGTAGCCTTGCTTAGGTCTTCTCCATCAGGAGGATAATTTAGGAATTGGTTTAAAATGAAAACTTCAGACTCTGCATTTGCCTGATGACCAGCTTTCTGTATAAATGACCTATCTGGGAATTTCCTGGGCTTAGAGAGCTGCCTGACCCCTTCACCTGCTTATCTATAGGACACATTCATAAATGGATTATAGGTATTTGCTTTCTTTCCCTCAACTTTTGTTATGAAAAACTGTAAACACACAGAAAAATTGAAACAGTATGTACTGATCAGCTACATACAACAACCTTAATTTAACAGTTAACAACTATCACATGTGCTTTAGTTATTTGTTTATATCTGTCTTTTTATTTCTGTATGTGTGTGTGCTTTCTGAACGATTTGAGAGTAAGTTGCAGATATAATAATACTCTGCTCCTAAATATTTTGGCAGGTGCCTTCTAAAAATGAGTACATCTTTTACCTAACCACAATACTGCTATCACACTTAAGAAATTTAATCATGATTGCTTATTATCCAATATTCAGACCATATCCATATTTCTGCAATTATTCAGAAATGTCTTACATAGTGAACTTTTTAGAACTGGGATTCAGTTGAGGTTGATACACTACACTGAACTTTCAATGCTACTGGAAATTTACTGGCATAAAACAGCCTCTTTACTGTGCTATGAAGCCTTTGGGTCAGGAATTCAGACAAGGCACAGAGCAGACAGCCTTTCTATACTCTGTGATACCAGGACCTTGGGTGGGAAGACTTGACAGCTGGGGTGACTAAGATGGCTAGGGCTAGAATCATCTGGGAGATCCTCTCCTTGGGGCTGGGCTCCTGGAGAGAGTGTCATGCTGATGGGAGGATGGGGGGCATCAGAGAGCAGGTGTTTCAGGAGGACAAGGTCCAAGGTGCAAGGCTTCTGATCCTACCTTGGATATTAGTCCATATTACTACCACCAAGACCCCACAGAGCCACAGAGGGGAACATAGGCTTGTCTTGGTGGGTGAGTGTTAGGGCACAGTACAGAGGGGATGTGGAATTACAGAAGCTGTTGAAGATGTCTTTTCAAAAATTTGGTTGGCCATGATGTGTCATTAGTCTTTTTTTTAAGATTTTATTTTTAGAGAAAGAGGAAGGGAGGGAAAAAGAGAGAGGAACATAGGGGTGCAAGAGATACATTGATTGGTTGCCTCTTGCATGCCCCCAAATGGAGACCTGGCCAGCAACCTAGGCATGTGCCCTGACTGGGAATCAAACCGGTGATCTTTTGGTTTGCAAGCCAGCTCTCAATCCACTAAGCCATACCAACCAGGGCCATTCTTTTTAATCTAGAACACCTGTTCTCCCAAATGATGCTGAAGTTTTTAAGAGATATGGCAGTTGTCTTGTTTTTTGCATCTATATTATGGATCTGTCCAGCTGTTTTCTAATAGCATTGTTTAATCTATCCTTTGTCCCTTGTTTTTCTTAAAAGCTGCAAAATACTCATGTGCTTAGGAGACAGCTGCTAACATCTCATTTTGTCCTCTTCACTATAACCCAGATAATTGCAAGTTAAAATTAAAGAGGTGATTGACACAAATACCAAGAGACAGTTGGCCTCCCACACCTCCCAGTGTGGTGCCCTGAGGAGGACACAGCAGCACCTGAGCAGTCTTCTGGTCAGAACACATTGCCTGAGTCTATTCATGAGAGAGCATCAGACAAACTCCAAATGAGGAAATATTAAAGAGGGGAGAGTGAAGGGACTGTGTTTGTCAAAAATGTCAGTGTCATTCAGACAAAGGCTGTGGAAATGTTCCAAATTCAAGGAGGCTGAAATGTCCTGACACAGGCAAGAGCTACCTGATACTGGACCAGGAATGATACTCCAAAGATGATACTTGGGCCAGTTGATAAAACCGTAATGTGTGTGGTACAATGAGGTTCATGTCCTAAAACCAGAACTGCATAGCAGCCTTGTGAGAACATACTCCCCTTCTTAGAAATGTAGTTCAGAGCTGTGGCTCAGAAAACCACTTTGTATATGTATGCATAGAGAACACCAACTGCAAAGCAAATGGGGAAAGGGTTGGGGGGACCTTAAAATCTGGCTTAAAAATCAGTGGGGATTCCGTCTACCTAGGAGAGATGGGAGTCTGCTAGAAATCCAGGTTTCCTCTTAAAGGGCCAGTGCACAAAATTTTATTTGCAGCCACTCACCCTGGACTCTGAAAAGGCAGGGAAGCTCAGAGTGGACGGGCATTGTACAAAGACAGATTGGATTGTGTGGCTCCAGGGTGAGCTGAAGGAACAGTCTTCAGGGTCCCTGTGCTGAATTCCTCTCTTACCCAGCCCACAGACGCCATCTTTCCTGAGTTGAACACTGTCTTCTATATAGGATTAGCCTGTGGAAATGCAGTAGCCCCACCCTCCAGATTCCCTGTCATCTAGCCTTGCCAAGCTCATGCTTTGAATAGGAGTTAGATGTGTGGCCTTGTGGTGTAGACTTTCTTAGAACGTGCTTGAGGAGGTACCGGCAGACTTGAGGTGTCAGAGACTGAGTTGTGTGGCTCAGGGGCTGAGGCCATTTCTTCCTTCCCTGCCATGAGCCTGACCAGAGCTACCTCCTCACAACAGAGCCCTACCTTCTGAACTCTTGATGGCTGTACCGTGCCAAGTACAAGAAAGTCAGCTGGAAGATGTTCTAAAAAAGATTTTATTTATTTAGTTTTAGAGAGAGGGGGAAAGAGAGGTAGAGAAATATCAATGTGTGAGAAAAACATCAGTTGGTTGCCTCTTGCATACCCCCAACTGGGGACCAGGCCTACAATCCAGGCATGTGTCCTGACTGGGAATCAAACAGACTAACTTTCAGCTGCAGACCAGTGCTCAATCCACTGAGCCACACCAGCCAAGGCTCTAGGAAGACTCTTGAGGCTGTCCAGGCAGAATCAGGGAGAAACTGAGCTGTGTAGCTATAGGGTGAGGCCATATTTCTCTCACAAGCCCAACCAGTGTCGCTATTCTTGTTCAGAGCTCTTTCTTCACACATCCAAATCTTGGTCTGTTTGGGCCTGATGAATTCTGCTGGCCTCACCCTGATGATTCCTGGAGACCCTGCCCCACATTTAAAAGGTCTGTGAGCACCCAGAAAGTGGCAAAGGTCCTTGGTATACCCTGTGACTCTTGCTGAGTGGCCTCAGACACAGCACTGGTGCTCAGATTGAATCTGTATCAGTCTGGTGAATATCACTCTCCCTTAACTGGTAACTCACTGAGAACCTACCTCACACTGACCCGAATATTATCAGGGCTTTTTCAATGACTGAGCCTAGAAGGCAGCTGACAGGCAGAGGCAGATCTTGGGGTATCTTTTGCCTTTTGCTGATCTACCATTTGGCTTAGTGCTGATAGAAGCCAGCCTTGGTATGCAGCTTGGCCCCTCCCATGCACACCAGACCTAGCAGAGGCAGCCACAAACTGTGAATCATTCTGTAGCTTCTAAGAGGTAGTCCAGGGCCAGTCATAGGTAGTGCCTGACATTAAAATTGCACTGGAATTCCCCCCAAGAGGCCTTAGAAACAGCATCTCTAAAGGTGGACTTCAAATTACATTAAGCATGACTCCATTACCATCACAAGCAGCACACCCAAAGAGGGATTTTGGGGAGGCACCAGACCCTGCTGGGGTGTATTCTGCTTTGTGAGGTAAGTCCCTGCTTCTACACTGTGGTCAGGGTTAATCCTCATAGCCAGCTTGAGTGTCAACCTTACCCACTGATGGGCCAGCAGCAGTCAAGACTCAAATAAGCAGGAAGGTTCACATAATCCACACAAGGAATATTCCTATAGCACCTAGTCCAGCTAATCAGGGACTATGCCACTGAGCCCCACAAGACATCTACTACAGAAGACCACCATACAAAGCCCGGGAGACATAGCAGAACTACCTATACACAGAAATAGGCAGCTAAAATGGGGAGACAAAGACTCATTAAAAAAAAAAAAAAAAAAAAAAAAAAAAAAAAAAAAAAAAAAAAAAAAAAAAAAACAGGAGAAATCCCTAGGTAAAGAATTAAATAAAATGGAGACTAGCAATCTACCAGATACAGAGTTCAAAACAATGGTTATAAGGATGCTCAAGGAACTTAATGAGAACTTCAACAAACAGATAGCTAGCACGAAAAAGAACATAGAAACGATAAAAAAAAGAACCAGTCAGAAATGAGGGATACACTAGAAGGAATCAAGATTATATGAAGCAGAGTATTGAATAAGCAATCTAGAAGACAAGATAACAGAAATAATCAGAGCAACAAAAAGAAAAAAGGTTCTTAATAAATGAGAGTCTAAGGGATCTCTGGGAGACAATATCACATGTAGCAACATCCACATCATAAGGTTACCAGAAAGGAAGAGAGACAGCAAAAGACTGAGAACCTATTTGAAGAAATAATGACTGAAAACTTCCCTAACTTGTTGAAGGGAAAAGTCACACAAGTCCAGAAAGGTCATAGAGACTCAAACAAAATGAACTAAAAGGCTCACACCAAGACACATTATCATAAAAATGGCAAAGGTTAAAGACAAACACAGAATCTTAAAAGCAGCAAGAGAAAGACAACTACCTAAAAGGGAGCTCCCATAAGACTGTCAACTGATTTCTCAACAGAAACATTTAAGGCCAGAAGGAATTGGCACAAAGTATTCACAGTGATGAAAAGCAAGGACCTACAACCAAAATTACTCTACTCAACAAGGATATCACTTAAAACTGAAGAAGAAATAAAGAGTTTCCCTAACAAGAAAAAGCTAAAGGAGTTCATTACCACCAATCTAGTATAACAAGAAATGTTAAAGGAACCTCTTTAAGAAAAATAAAGAAAAAAGAGGGATATAGTTATAAAAAATAAAATGACAATAAATATGCACCTGTCAATAACTTTAAATGTAAATGGATTAAATGCTCCAATAAAAAGACATAGGGTAGCTGGGGGACTTTAATGCACATTTGACATCAATGGATAGATCTTTCAGACAGAATATTAACAAGGAAATAGCAGTCTTAAATAACACACTAGACCAGATATATTTAATTGGCCCAAAGTAGCAGAATATACATTTTTATACATGCCAAGTACACATGGAACATTTTCTAGAATAGACCACATGTTAGGCCAGAAAACCATTCTCAGTAAATTTAAGAAGAGTGAAATTATATTAAGCATCTTCTCTGACCATGATGGTATGAAACTAGAAAACAGCTACAAGAAAAAAATAATAAACATACAAACTCATGGAGGCTAAATAACATTTTACTAAATGATGAATGGGTACAAGGAAGATCCAGGAAGAAATAAAAAGATACCTTGAAACAAATGAAAACATAATCACCTAAAATCTATGGGACACAGGGAAAGCAGTCCTAAGAGGGAGATTCATTGCATTACATGTCTACCTCAAGAAAAGGAAAAATTTTGCCCTGATCTGGTGGCTCAGTTGGTTGGAGCATCAGCCTGATATGCCAAGGCTGCAGGTTTGATTTCCAGTCAGGGAACATGCAAGAATCAGCCAATGAATGCATGAATGTGTGAAACAACAAATCCACAGCTCAATGTTTATCTCTCTCTCCCCCCCAACTCTCTTTCTCCCCCCACCCTTTCTCTCTTTCTAAAATCAATTTAAAAAGATGAAAAATCTCAAATAAACAATCTAACTTTATACCCCAAGAAGCTAAAAAAAAAAAAAAGCCTAAAGTGAGCAGACAGAACAAAATAATACAGATCACAGCAGAAATGAAAGGTATAGAGTCTGAAAAAATAAGTAAGATCAATGAAACCAAGATCTTGTTCTTCACCCCCCCGCCAGGGGAGTCAAGTGTTTCCAGCTTTCTGCAGGCCTACTGTATGTGTAACTTAAGGATGCATTGTTAAAGCTACCATTTGTGTAAAAAGATAGAGGGTGGGGAGGAAAATAAGACTATGTATTTGGTTTTTTTTACACTTACATAAACTCTGGAGGTGACACAAGAAACTCAGAAATGTGGTGGGTGATGAAAACTGGGTAGCTGAGAGAGATGTGGAAGTGAGACTTCTTTCACTGTGTATATTTTTAATTTGATTTTTAAATCTGCAATTATATAAATCTGGGGTGCTTTCTTCAGTGACACCAAGCTATTCTCCAAATCTCAAGGGACAGTAAACTATTCTACAGTTTAGCTCTACTCTGACACTACCTGGAGATCATGTTACCAAAAAGGGACTGCTGAGCAGATCTGCCTCAGGTCAAGATATAGTGTGTAAGTTCTTGACTTCATGCAGAAAACATTTCACAAGATGAGTCCAGGTGATTTTGAGAGTACATTATTAAAGCTGGGAACAGAGGAATAAGGAAGGATTTAGGATAGAAGAAGCAATGGGAGAAAGCCTAAGCAGGGCTGCTTTGGCTCTCTAAAAATGTTATAGGAAAGAAATGAACCTAGACAGGGCTGCTATTAGCTCACTGGAAAGTCAAAAAGGGGTGGGGGGCCTTGGAGACAGGTTCAGAGGGTTAACCCAGGATGAGCTGCTGCTGCCCACTTCTCCCCTGGTTGCAAGTCTCTTGGGGACCTTAAGAGTTTAAGAGAGGCACACCTCAGAGGGAAGAAAGGTGTGGGCTCTCCAGGAGAGAGAGCATGCCCCCAAAAGCTTGTTCTTGAAAGAAAATATTACAGACAACTATATCAACAAATTGGACAATCTGGAAGAAATGAATACATGCCTAGAAACATACAATTTTACAAAACTGAATCCAAATTAAACAAATTCTGAACACACCAATTACAACCAATAGAATTGAAGCACTAATCAAAGAATTCCTGATAAACAAAATTCCTGGGCCAGACAGCTTCACAGGTGAATTTTCCAAGAAGAACAAACCTCTAAGGAAGAACTAAAACCTATCCTTCTCAAACTATTCTAAAAAATCCAAGAGGAAGGAACTGCCAATCTTATTTTTTGAGGCCAGCATTATTTTAATTCCAAAACCAGAAAAAGACACTAAAAGAAAGAAAATTATACAATAACATTCCTGATGAACATAGATGCAAAAATCCTCAATAAAATATTAGCAAACCAAATTCACCAATACATTAAAAAAAATATACACCATAATCAAGTGGGATTTATTTCTGGGATGCAAGGTTGGTACAATATCCACAAAATAATATTGAATATCATATAAACCAAATGAATGATAAAAATCATATAATCATATCAATATATGCAGAAATGCATTTTACAAAAACCAGCACTTCTTTAAGACAAAAACTTTCAGCAAAGTAGGAATAGAGCGAATATACTTAAATATAATAAAGGTCATACATGATAAACCCAAGATAACATCATAGTCAACAGGGAAAAACTAAGTGTTTCTCTTTAGATCCGAAAAAAACTGGCATGTCCACTTTCACTTCTCTTATTCAACATAGTACTGAAAGTCCTAACTAGCAATCAGACAAGAAAGAGGAATGGAAGGCATCCATATTGGAAGGAGAAGTAAAACTCATTATTTGTAGATGACATGAGACTACAGAGTACTCTAAAGATTCCCCCCACAAAAAAACTACTAGAACCAATAAGTGAGTTCAGTAAAGTAGAAAGATACAAAATTAAAATCCAGAAGTCTATTTTCTTTTTATACACTGATGATAAAATATCAAAAAGGAAAATAAAGAAAACAATGCCATTTACAATTCCATCAAGAAAAAATAAAATATCTAGGAATAAATCTAAGCAAGGGGGGGTAAAAGACCTGCACTTGGAAAATTATGACACTAAAGAAAGAAATGGAAAAAGATTCTAGTAAATGGAAGCATATACCATGCTCATGGGTAGGAAGAATTAACATCATTAAAATGTCCACACTACCCCAAGTGATCTGTAGATTCAGTGCAATTTCTGTCAAAATACCAATGGCATATTCCAGAAATGTAAATAGAATCACAAAAGATCCTTAATAGCCATAGCAGTCTTGAGAAAGAAAAACAAAGTTGGAGATACAACACTATCTGATATCAAACTATACTACAAGCTATATATAATCAAAACAGGATGGTACTGGCATTAAAATAAAACAGTCATATAGATCAATAAATCAGAATAGAGACCCCAGAAATAAACCCCTATATGTTCTATTAATATTTGAAAAAGGAGGTAAGAACATAAATGGGGTAAATACAGTCTATTCAATTAATGGTGTTCTGAAAATTGGGAAGATGCAACAAAATGAAACTAGAACATGTTGTAACACAATATACAAGAATGAATTCAAAATGTATTAGAGTTTTAAATGTAAGACTTGAAATAAAAAAATCTAGAAAAAAGAATAAACACTAAAATCTCTGACATTTTTCTTAATTTTTTTTCTGATATATCTCTGGGCAAGAGAAACAAAAGAAAAAATAAAATGGGACTATATCAAGCTAAAACGTTTTTGCAAAGCAAAGGAATCCATCAACAAAGTAAAAAGATCATCTATTGAATGGAGAAGATATTTGCCAATGATAGAGAGGGGTTTATATCTAAAATTTATAAAGTGCTCATACAATCAACACCAAAAATGAAAAAAAAAAACAACTTTAAAATGAACAGAGAATCTGAATAGACACTTCTCCCATGAAGAAATACAGATAGCCAGCAAACATGAAAAGATACTAAAGGTCAGTAATTATCAAATAAATGCAAATTCAAACCATAATGAGATATAACCTCATGCCGCATGTTAGAATAACTATCATAAATAAATCAACAAAGAAGCATTGGCGGGGATGTGGAGAAATGGGAACCCTTGTGCACTTTTTGTAATAATGCAGATTAACCAGCCACTATGGAAAACAGTACAGAGGGCCCTCAAAAAAAAAGAAAAGAAAAGAAAAGAAAAATGGAACTGCCTTATAACCCAGTAATTCCACTTCTGGGTATATACATAAAGAAACCCAAAACACTAATTCAAAAGAATATATGCACCCCTATGTTCACTGCAGCATTACTTATAATCGCCAAGAAATGGCAGCAACCCAAGTACTCATGGGTGGATAGAAAAACATTGTTTTGCATATATGCAATAGAATATTACTTGGCCATAAAAAAGAATGAAATCTTACCATTTGCATCAAAATGGATGGATCTAGAGGTTATTATGCTAAATGAAATTAATTAAGTCAAGTAAAGACAAATACCATATGATTTCACTTACATGAGGAATATAATATAAATAAACAAATAAAAGACATACTGAGAACATACTGTAGTTACCAGATGGTAAAAAAAAAAGTGAAGAGATTAAGAAGTACAAACTGGTAGTAGGAAAATAGTCATGGGGCTATAAAGTACAGTGTAGGAAATATAGTCAATAATATTGCAATAACTATGTATGGTTTCAGGCAAGTACTAAAAATGTTGGGGTAATACTTTGTAAAATGTATTATCATTAACCACTATGATGTACAACTGAAACTAATGCAAATTAAAATTGAATGTAAACTATAATTGAAAAAATTTTAATTTCCCCAGTAAAATGTTATAAACACAAGAGAGCTTTATACTAGAAGTAACTGCCATGAACTTATGATATGGAAACACCTCAAGATGACAATCAATTTACAGGGAAGAAAAGAAGTCATCACAAGAGAAAAGTGTAGGTTCATTAAGCCTGAATAATCTGAGTTTCAACAATTCCTGGGTTCCATCATGTGCTTATCAAACCGTCAAAAACATAAAAGTAGTATGGGTGTTAGCCCAGTCCTATCCTGGGGAAAAAGTGAGGTGTGTGCATTGCCAAGAGTGCTGAAGTTAGCTCAGAAGATAATATTCTGAAAATACCTGAGAGCTCCTGACTCAGCCTCAAGACCTGACTGTTGTGGGAAAAAGCAAATAAGCAAAAATATGGCTTGTATGAAGATATGCATGAAAAATAGTTAATAGTAGCTGGAATTTCTATGGTGAAAGATGGTAAAGCCAACTTCCTAGTTGCTGTTTCAATTCACATTGCATTTGCTCAACCACCCAGGGAGCATTTGTTAAGCATCCACTATCTACTGGGTATAGCCACCTTTGGCAGTCCAGATATGTCTCATCTTTTTCTACGAATAGAGCAGGTTTCCTATGATTGCATAATTTCCGTTTGGGCCAGATCACTCTCTGCTTTAGGGGTTGCTGAGCACCTCACTAGATGCCAGTCCCTGTTGTGGTACCTCAAAATGTCTCAAGACAGTGTGAATATCCCCTGGGAAACAAAAGTATCCCTTGTTGAAAATCACTGAAATGATCTGAATGGAGTTGTTGGTTTAAAAATAACTCTTTCATCCGTTTCAACCCATTTGCTTTAGAGTCAGAAGTGTAAGGATGAATTGTTTCAGCTCAACCACAGGGTCCTTCAGCTGGGAAAGAAGGCCACTACCCAGCAGGCCCAAATTGAGAAAAACTGCATCACAATTCAGCTATTAACACAAAGCCTAAAGGAGACTGGACACCAGGATGAGCTGCAGGTAAGGAGTAGCTGGGAGGCAGTGGGGTAGAGAGGAGTGGGCACAGTAAAGAAATAGCTTAAACACATCAGGAGCATGCGTTTTTAGGTAGGCAAAGTGTACTTGTCTACCTAAAATGCCAAAAGGTAGGCACTGCCCTGCACATGAAGGAAGGGACTTAACTGGCAATCCTTGGAAAATATGTGGATTTCCGGAGCTTTTGCAAATACCTGCTATCTAGAAAAGGTAGCAGAAAGGAATTAAATTGTGATGGTAAATGAGTACATGGGTACAACCCCTCTGAAGGACAATTTGACAAATTATGTATCAAGAGCCACTAGAATGTCAGTATCCTCTGACTTCATGATTCTGCTTATTGAGTTTTACCTGAGCATTGTGGAAAAACTTAGCCGGAAGTATTTTCATTGCTGTGGTATTTATAATAGCAAAACAGAATTGGAATCTATTTGTATCATTCATCTACAATTTACTGAATGAGTCAGTAAATTATGGTAAAGGTGTTAAAAACCATGTTTTCAAGTAATATTTATTGTCATGCAGAAGTGATCAAGCTATAATGAGGAGGAAAGCACAGCATATAACACTGTACCAGTCTTACCAATAAAAATACAATGTGTAGAGGAAGGGATAAAGGATGACAATAGAGTGTCACATGTAGTCCTTGGACTGATGGGATCATGGGTGATTTAAATTTTGCGATTTTTGCTTTTCTGTAATTTTCTGAAGCTTCTGCATTAAACATGTGTCAAACTGCTATTTCTTATACATGTGATATTGTTTTTTTTAAATACAGGGAGACCAAATTAAAAAACTTGAACTTGAACTTGAACATATGAATCAAGAATGTCAGAGCCTGAGACTATCATGGTCACAGCTGAGAGAGACCCTTGAAGAAAGTCAAAACCAGGTGGGTATATATGATGGTTGGAGACACCGGGTCCCATCTGGGAAAGAGAGTCAATGAAGTTCAGTGTTCACAGAGGCTTATCAGTACTAGTCCATCCCAGAGAAGTTTTCAGGCTGGCCTGAGGTTGCACAGCTAGTGGGGCACTTATGAGGGCCAGGACTAAAGTTAAGTCTAGTCCAGAGTTGTGTTGACCTTGAGCAGACCATATGAAAAGCTATGCCTCAGTTTAGGGAAGGAGGCCTGTAAGCATGTCCTTGGGTGTGCCCTTTACAGAACTGAGGAGCCAGAAGAAACCTTCAGGGTGGCATCTGAGGAAGGGACATAGTATCAGATCCAAGGCCTCAGGGCAGAGTAGACCCCATTGGTAAGGAGCTTCATGCCCCCGTCTTACACATATTTATACATGTACAATGGAGCCCTGAAATTGCATGTTGGTGTATGTAACACCTGCTGGCTCCTACATTCTCCTGCTCCAGCATTTATCCAGTGCTTGCCAGGATTGCAAGGTGCAAAGATGGCAAGTCAGAGAGCTCGCAGCTGTGGACAAACATGAACCCTGGGGTGCCCTGCCAGTATGAGGTGCAGGCACACAGACAGGTAGCCAGTTCTCTCTGGGAAATCCAGATGCTCAAGGGGGAGGAGAGAATGGTAGGTGTGTAACAGTAGGACGTGTCCTGAGTACCAAGAGCCCAGTGCAGACTCAGGTATGAGTGCCTTTGGGAGAAGTGACCCAGAGCACAATATAGGGGTCTCTAAACAACATGGCCTCAGTCCCAGCTCCAGCCTCACTTGAGTGTGGCACCTGAGTACTTTCCTCCTGCTGAGCCTCTTTGCTGGCTTCCCTACTGGGTTTTGGCCCCGCAGCTGGACTTGGCCTTGGTCACACCTGGTGTAAAAAAGCAAGATGCTCAAGGCTGCAGAGGGGTCAGCCTGGGTGTGGGACTCTCCAGAGATGTTGGGTGCTCCTGTAGGCTGTCAGCTTTCCTACTGCAAGCAAACACTTACCCAGAGGTGCTTCTGTATTTGGGGGTTCCCTTCTCTGTCTTTAAGTGTGAAAGGACCCTTGAGAAATTGCCTTGGGCAGTTTGAGCCCTTTGAGGCTAAAAAGTCAGCCAGCGTCACAGGCAGAATATACATTACTTAAGCAATCCTGTTGCAACACAAGCTGGTTTCCACTTCTTTGTGATTTAGAAGATTCCCTCCAAAGCCACACTGATGAAAGTCCAGAGGAGGGAAGTAGAGGCATCTATAGAATAATTAAGGCACCTACAGGTGTGCCATGGTGAGGATGGGCATGAAGATACAAAGATACCTGGGAGGGAGCTATTGTTGTCCCTGGGGTATCAGTTGGTGGTTCTGATGAGGAAGATCTAGGAGGTGACTAAGCCAAGAAGGTTGGACAGGTACTAGCAGGGGAGCAGTCAGGGGGAAGTCTCAGCGCCATTTTTTTTTAAAAACATGGTGACCAAATCCAACATTCTGTTGGTCCAGCCTCGATTCAAAAGGAGGGCTCAGAGCCTACCTCTCAGTGGGTGAATGGCATAGCCTCCACCTGTCAACTCTGGAGCTGAACCAGCTCCATCTGGGCCTCACTTCTATGAAGAGTGAGATGAAAGGACTGGAAAGAATTTAGCATGTGGATGCTTATGTGCTAATTACCCATGTAGATAGTCACAAAGTAGGGCTGCAGGGACTACCGTGCTGGGCCTGCAGCTGCCTCCCTGCAGAAAAGTTTGCTGTCAGGTGCAGGGGTTCAGAAGGGTGGCTGTAGAAGGTGGCAGTAAGGAGTGTGAAGCAGTGTGTTCAAAGGAAGAGTACTTCAGAGGAGGTAAGGAACAAGATCAGAGTAGGAGTGCCATTGGGATGCATGGGCACTCTAACACACAGACTCACAGGGCCTTGGATGAAGCTCGGGTCTGGCTAGGGAGGTTGCAGAATGACCATCTAAAGAGGGAAATTCTAGTAGAAGCTATTTTTGGTGGAGATGTGTAGCACAGGTTCTTCTTCTTTCCCTCAAATTAGCATGGCACCTATCCTGGAAGCTATTCATGTACAGGGAGTCTGTCTGGGATGACCCTTGTCCTAGAGAACAGCTGTGTGTTACAGTGATGATGTGGCCCCTGAGATGGCCCCTCAGAGATATGAGGTGACATAGTGACTATTGAAAGGAATCTGGGCTGGAGGTTTGCAGTCTCACTATCACAGTTGTGTGGCTATAGCAGGCACCCTCCCTTTCTATGTCGCCACTTTGAGACCTGCCCTGTGACATTTTTTTTTTGAACTTTTGAGTTTGAGTCAAACTGATGACATATACCAGGGAGCAAGACACTCTCCTAAGTGTAACATTTGATGGAGACTCTGAGGTGGGTAAGGGCTGATATGACCAGTTCTTTTAAGGGCCAAGGAAATACTGTGCGTTCTGGATGAAGCCCCCAGAGTCAGAGTGAATTAAATGGTTTTTAGATCTTATCTCTCAATTGCTTAGGGAAAATACTGGCCACATAATGTGTGGTTCTGTCATATTGACTTAGCATAACTCTTGAGTTCTGTGCCATCCTCTGTGGCTGAGGGACTTCATCCCACACCTACTCCCAAGTTCCTTTCTGCATTCACTGTGTGTTAATTACCCACGATGACCATAGTGTCTGAGAGGTCTTAGGATGTAAATTCTCCACTTAAAGGAAAATTACAATATCCAGCTTGCATAGGTTACAGTTTTTAAATAAGCAGACTCTAGTGAGGTGTTCTGGAAGGTAAAAGTGGGCATAATATACCATGATGCTCCCATGGATCCAATGTGAAGTCTCAACATCATCATTCTGAGGATCACATGCACAACTTTTCCTGACTCTCTCACTGAGCAGCTCTGGCTACATGGGAGTTCCAATGAATAGGCTCTTTATAAATCCTGCATTCTACTGCAGACACAGTATCACAATGAGAGAAATGCCTTACTTGCCCTTCCAGTTGTAGGGTATCCTTAAATACAGAATCTTCTGTATCTGGCAGTGATTCTGCAGTTCTCAGCAACCATACCACAGCTGTTGTGGCCTTTTCTGTAGTACAGCTGCATGGAGCCAACCTGGGGCTGAGAGTTTACGCTCCTGGCCAGAACTTGCATGAGGTCCACCAGCTGCAGAAGCAGATGGAGCAGAGCGTTTCTCTGGGCTACATGGCCAAGCTACAGGAGCTGCTAAAATGGGAGCAGTGGGTAGCTCAGCAGCTCCACTGGGAGTTCAGCCTCTAGGAGGAGGCAAGGAAGCAACTGGAAGCACAGTGGGTGAATGGGAACAAAGGCCCTGAGGTTCCAGCTGATGGTGAAAGGGAGGATGCAGTTGGATCACTGGCATTCAGCCAAAAACTACCCTAACACCAAGGGGAAGACAGCCCAACAGCCATCCTAACTCCATGAGGACTGGTTGTACAGAAGCTGTAAGAGCCCAGTTTTCATGTTAATAATGAGGGACTCAATAGATGATAAGGAATGATCATGGAGGGGCAGCGAGCCCCTCAGGGAAGGTGTCCCACATACCCCCAGAGCGCACTTGTGCAAGCTGATCCTGAAGTTCTCTTCAGCCTGGGGGCCACAGTTCCTCCCAGATGCAGTATGTCCTTTGGGGCTGCGTGAGGTCTGTGGTAGGCCCCATGGCTATACATCTGGGACCACTCACTGAATGCTTAAAGGACCTGAAAGGTGGTGGTAGAGAAAGGTTGTGAGGGAGGTAATGGGTGCCAGTCCCCATTGTGTAGCCCTGTGGGATTGCAGGCCTCAGCATTCCATTTCTCCTGATTTCAAAGAAAAGCCAGAAACTAGATTTTTACATGAATACTCTGTTTCCAAATGATGCACCTAATTTAAAAAGAATCTTAAGCCATTGTTCAGACTGAAAAAAAATCCACCCAAAGGCACATAAGGATTGAAGAAGTTACTTACTGGAGGAACATCTATAAAGGACACATGGATGAAACCAAAGGAGGGTACAATCAAGGGTGAAAAGTGGGGATGGCTGGGGTGGGGGGAGTGGTGGGGGAAGGAAAATGGAGACAGCTGTACTTGAACAACAAAAAGAGTAAAAAAAGTTACTAGATACGCACTGATGTAGGTATCAGAGACACAGAAATGACCCAAAAGCAAAAATCTGTGCCCTTCTAGATCCTATATTCTAGTGGTAGAAGACAAAAAAAAAATGCATAATGTGAATAGCATGCCAGATGGTGATCAGTGCTGTGGAGCGAGAGGCTTTCCAATTTTAAACGGGGTAGCCAGAGAAAGTGGTTCTTAAGCCAACACTTGAAGTTGTTGAGGCAGCAAGCCATCCAGTAACTTGGAGGAAGAGGGCTATAGGCTGCAGGAGCAGCATGTGCAATGGCCCTGAGGTAGGTATGTACTTGGTATGTTTAAGAATAGCAAGTGTGTGAGCGAGGCAGGAGGAGGGCAAAGAGTAAGAGGTCAACAAGGTAACAGCATAGACTTAGGGAGCCTGCTGTGTGCAAGGCTCTGCACTAGGCATCAGGAAATATAGAGTACTTGCCTTAAAGGGAAGCAGGACAGTGCCTCAGAGCATGGGCTATAAAGATTGGGATCCTGGCTCCCCCACCTTGCAGTTGAGTTACTCCAGGCCAGTTACTTAACTTCTCTGTACTCCTGTTTCCTCATCATAATTCAGATACCAGTAGTACCCACCTAAAGCATTATTGTAAGGCATCAATGAGTTAGCACTTTTAAATTGCTTGAATTGTCTGTGGAACATGTGCACCCTGTGCAAGGGTTTAATTTAAAAGCCCAAGAAAACAGGGGGAGGGAAGATGCCAGCACAGTAGGAGGAGGCAGATTCCACTAGGAGGAGGCAGATTCCACTTCCCTCTACACACAGGAGAAAAAGCTAGCTGATCTACGGAGGAACAGAGCAAACAGCCAACAGTACCACAGCATATATGAAAATAGGAGATCAAAAATTGTAGCGGACATTGAAAAACCAGATGGTAAGGAGAGTATTTCAGGACAATAAGAGCCCAGGGATCAGCGCAGAGACCAGGGCAGCTAAAGCCCTGGGCCTGGCTCATGCCAGGTCTGCCACAGGGCTCTAGGGAGGGAGCTGGGCCAACCGCTCCCTCCCCAGCCAAACAAGGTTCAAGCAGCAACGGAACAGGACTGATTGCTTGAAGTCGCACAGAGGGGAGTTAAGGTCTGAGTGGCAAATATGCTGGGGCTGTGAGCACCCACACATAGCCCTGGGAGGAATGCACACCAGAGCCTCTGTGTGATCAGAGATGCCTGTGTGACCATAGGTGCCTACAACCAGAAGAGGGGGCTTTGTGGAAGACCTGGAGCCCATGCTGGGAAACCGGGGAGTGCAAAAAATCCTTAGGAGAACCAGAGCCCATGCATGTCAACCCAGGGAGTGTGCACTACCAGTGGGAAACTCAGAGCTCACGCCCATGAACTTACGGTGAGCACATGCAGAGCAGGAAATCTGGAACCCACACCTGTAAATTTGGGTTGGTGCACACACAGTAGGAGACACAAGCTCACACCCGTAAACTTGGGAAAGCGTGCGCTCCCCAGGAGGCGCATAACTGACACCCCAGGCCCTGCATGAAGAGGCACTGGGCTAGTGCTGGAGAGAGTAGCCCAATGCTGACTGAGTGCTGAACAGGAAGGAAAGCAATACCTTCACCCCTCAGGCCTTTGCAGCCAGCAAGACCAGAAAAACCAGCTTGGCCAGTTTAAAACCAGCAGGAGGGTTTTTTCCTTTTCTCTTTTTTTAATATATATTTTTTTAAATATTTTTTATCCCTCAATTCCTTTTGCTTCTCTTCCCTTCTTGTTTTATTCCCTCTTACTTTCCTTCCAATTTTATCCTTTCTTCCTCTTTTTTCTGTTTTTTTTTCATTTTTTTTCTCTTTTTAAATATCCATGCCTGAGACAAAAAAAAAAAAAAAAAAAAAAAAAAAAAAAAAAAAAAAAAAAAAAAAAAAAAAAAAAAAAAAAAAAAAAAAAAAAAAAAAACAGAACTGTGAAAAAATCCAGAGTTGGACCCAAAGAAGGGACATCCAAACAGCTGAGGCAGTGGAAGCTGTGAACACCAGGAAACCCAAAGCAGACTGCACCACTGAATCTCACAGATATTCTACCACAGAAGTTCACATCATATCATAACCCGAGGGAGCCAGAACAGATCAATTAAAAAAGCTGACGCTAACAAGAAGAGTCTCATAAACAATGGGAAAACAAAGAAACAGTCCCCAAATGAAAGGAGAAAGCCCCAGAAAGAATGCTAAATGAAACAGAGGCAACTCAACTATCAGATATTGAGTTCAAAGCAATGGTTATCAAGAAGCTCAATGAGCTCACAAGGAGCTACCAGAAACTACAATGAAGCTACAATGAACTCACTGCAAACTATATCAACATGAAAAAGGAAATAGAAACTGTCAACAAGGGCCAAGAGGAAGTGAAAAATACAATTTCTGAACTGAAGAACACAGTGGCAGGAATGAAAAGCAGAATCGATGAAGCAGAAGATCGGATCAGTGAGTTGGAGGACAAAGTAGAAAAAAACACCCAGAAAAAGCAAGAAAAGGAAAAGAGGCTCAAAAAGAATGAAGAGGGATTAAGAGAAATGCAAGACAATATGAAACATCATAATATCCGTATAATAGGGATACCAGAAGGGGAAGAAGAAGAGTAAGGGATAGAAAACCTATTTGAAAGAGTAATGATGGAAAACTTCCCTAATTTGATGAGAGAGAATGTCACACAAATCCAGGAAACACAGAGAGTGCCAATTAAGAGGAACCCAAAGAAGCCCATTTCAAGACACATCATAATTAAAATGGCAAAATTCCAAGACAAAGAGAGAATCTTAAAGACAGCAAGGGAAAAACAGGAAGTAACATACAAGGGAGCCCCGATAAGGTTAGCAGCTGACTTCTCAATGGAAATGTTCCAAGCCAGAAGAGAATGGCAAGAAATATTCCAAGTAATGAGAACCAAAGGCCTGCAACCAAGACTACTTTACCCAGAAAGGCTTTCAATAAAGATAGAAGGCCAAATGAGGAGCTTCCCGCACAAAATAAGTAAAAGAATACACACCTCTACCAAACTGCAAGAGATGCTAAAGGCACTACTTTAAGGAAAGGAAGGAAAAGAGAGGGGGGAGAGGGAGAGGGAGAGGGAGAGGGAGAGGGAGAGGGAGAGGGAGAGGGAGAGGAGAGGAGAGAAGAGAAGAGAAGAGAAGAGAAGAGAAGAGAAGAGAAGAGAAGAGAAGAGAAGAGAAGAGAAGAGAAGAGAAGAACACAGGTACAAAAATTGCAATGAATGAGTACCTATCAATAATAACCTTAAATGTAAATGAATTAAATGCTCCAAATAAACACAATCAGAAATGAAAAGACATAGAATAGCTGAATGGATAAGAAAGCATGACCCACGCATATGCTGCCTACAAGAGACCCACCTCAGGACAAAAGACCTACACAAACTCAAAGTGAAGGGCTGAAAACAAATTTTCCAAGCAAATGGACAGGGAAAAAAAGCCAGGGTAGCAATACTCATATCAGACAAAATAGACTTCATAAGAAGGACCATAAAGAGAGACCCAGAAGGTCACTTCGTAATACTCAAGGGAAGAATCCACCAGGAAGACATAAACAGTGTAAATATATATGCACCCAACACAGGAGCACCTAAATACATCAAGAAAATCTTAGAGGACTTCAAGACAGATATTGACAGCAACACAATTATAGGAGAGGATTTTAACATCCCACTGTCAAAAATGGACAGATCTTCCAAACAAAATGTCAACAAAGATATTGTGGCATTGAACAACACTCTAGATGAAATGGATTTACCTGATATATATAGAACCCTTCATCTCAGAGAAACTAAATACACATTTTTTCAAATGCAGATGGAACATTTTCAAAGAGAGACCACATAATAAGACACAAAACAAGTCTCAACAAATTCAAGAAAATTCAAATCATACCAAGAATTTTCTCTGATCACAAGGTACTGAAATTAGAAACCGACCCCAAGGGGAAAAACCCAAAACACTCAAAATCATGGAGATTGAATAGCATGCTATTAAACAATGAATGGGTCAAGAATGAAATTAGGGAGGAAATCAAAAAATTTCTGGAAACAAATGAAAATGAACTCACAAGAACCCAAAACATATGGGACACAGCAAAGGCAGTCCTCACAGGGAAGGTCATAGTGATACAGGCCTACCTAAAAAGATAGAAACATTTCAAACAAACAACTTAAACCTACGCCTACAAGAACTTGAGGAACACAACAAAGACAGCCCAGAGCAAGTAGAAGGAAGGAAATAACCAAGATCAGAGCAGAATTAAATGACATAGAGACTAAAAGCACATTTCTAAGGATCAATGAATCCAGGAGCTGGTTCTTTGAAAAGATAAAAAAAATCCACAAGCCTTTAAGCAAGCTCATCAAGAAGAAAGAGAGAGGACCCAAATAAACACAATCAGAAATGAAAGAGGAGAGATAACAACTGAAACCACAGAAATACAAAGGGTTGTAAGAAATTACTATGAAGAAATGTATGCCAAGAAATTTGAAAACCTAGGGGAAATGGACAAGTTTCTACAAAAATATAATCTTCCAAACTCAATGAAGAAGAAGCAGAAAGCCTGAACAGATCAATAACAATAGATGAAATTGAAGCAGTAATCAAAAAACTCCCATCGAACAAAAGGCCTGTACCAGATGGTTTCACAGGAGAATTCTACAAAGCATTTAAGGAAGAGCTAACCCCTATCCTTCACAGACTATTCCAAAAAATCCAAAATGATGGAAGACCCCCAAACTCTTTTTATGAAGCCAGCATCATCCTAATCCCAAAACCAGACAGACACAACAAAGAAAGAAAACTTCAGGCCAATATTGCTGATGAACATAGATGCTAAAATCCTCAACAAAATATTGGCAAACTGCATTCAACAATACAGTAAAATGATCATACACCATGCCCAAGTGGGATTAATCACAGGGATGCAAGGATGGTTCAATATTCGCAAATCAGTAGATGTAATACATCACATAAACAAAGGCAAAGACAAAAATCACATGATCATATCAACAGATGTGGAAAAAAGCATTTGATAAGGTACAACACCCATTTGTGATAAAAACACTCAGCAGAGTGGGAATAGAGAGAGCATTCCTCAACATAATAAAGGCCATATATGAGAGACCTACAGCCAATACCTTACTCAACGGGCAAAAACTAAAATCTTTTCCACTAAAATCGGGAGCAAGACAAGACTGTCCACTTTCACCAATTCTATTCAATACAGTAATGAAAGTATTAGCCACAGGGATTAGACAAGAAAAGGAAATAAAAGGCATCCAAGTTGGAAAGGAGGAAACAAAGCTATCATTGTTTGTAGATGACATGATAGTGTACATAGAAAATCCTATAGACTCAGCCAAAAAGCTGCTTGACCTAATAAATGAATTTGGCCAAACAGCAGGATACAAAGTCAATATCCAGAAATCAAAGGCATTTTTGAATACCAACAATGAAACAGCAGAAGCAGAAATCAAGAAAAAAATCCCATTCAATATAGCAAAAAGAAAAATAAAATATTTAGGAATAAACCTAACCAAAGACATAAAGGACCTGTATGCAGAAAACTACACAACACTGAAGAAAGAAATCAGGGAAGACACAAACAAATGGAAACATATACCATGTTCATGGATAGGAAGAATTAACATCATCAAAATGTCCATACTACCCAAAGCAATTTATAGATTCAATGCAACAGCTATTAAAATACCAACGGCATATTTCACAGACATAGAACTAACACTTCAAAAATTTATATGGAACCATAAAGGACCCCTAATAGCTGCAGCAATTTTGAGAAAGAAGAGGAAAGTAGGAGGGCTCATAATATCTGACACCAAACTGTATTACAAGGCCACTGTAATACTGGCATAAAAACAGGCACATGGACCAGTGGAATAGAACAGAGAGCCCAGAAATAAACCCAAGTCTCTACAGTCAATTAATATTCAACACAGGGCAGCAACATTAAATGGAGTAAAAAGCGCCTCTTCAACAAGTGGTGTTGGGAGAACTGGACAGCTACATGCAAAAAAATGAAACTCGAGCACCAACTTACACCATACACAAAAATAAATTCAAGGTGGATAAAAGATTTAAATATAAGCCGTGACATCATTAAAGGCCTAGAGGAGAATATAGGCAGGAAAATCTCAGATATTTCACACAGCAACATTTTTACTGCTATGTCCCCTAAAGCAAGGGACATAAAGGAAAGAATAAACAAATGGGATCTCATCAAAATAAAAAGCTTCTGCATGGCTAAAGAAAACAGTATTAAAATAAAAAGAGAACCAACCATATGGGAAAACATATTTGCCAATGATACCTCAGACAAGGGATTAATCTCCAAAATATATAAAGAACTTACACAACACCACTCTAAGAAGACAAGCAACCCAATTAAAAAATGGGCAAAGGACTTGAACAGACGCTTCTCCAAGGAGGACATACAGAGGATCCAGAGACACATGAAAAGATGCTCAATATCACTAGCTATCAGAGAGATGCAAATTAAAACCACAATGAGATACCACTTCGCACCAGTCAGAATGGCCATCATAAACAAAGCAACAAACAAGTGCCGGAGAGGTTGTGGAGAAAAGGGGACCCTAGTGCATTGTTGGTGGGGTTGTGGACTGGTACAACCACTAT
The DNA here is from genome assembly GCA_004027475.1 of Anoura caudifer. Taxonomy (NCBI): domain Eukaryota; kingdom Metazoa; phylum Chordata; class Mammalia; order Chiroptera; family Phyllostomidae; genus Anoura; species Anoura caudifer. The sequence goes on along the minus strand of PVKU01009792.1, from coordinate 28,896 downwards.
GGAAAACAGTATGGAATTTTCTCAGAAAACTAAAAATGGATCTACCTTTGGATCCAGCAATTCCACTGCTAGGATTATATCCTGAAAACCTTGAAACACCAATTCAAGAGAACCTATGCACCCCAATGTTCATAGCAGCACAATTTACAATAGCCAAGTGTTGGAAGCAACCTAGGTGCCCATCAGTAAATGAATGGATCAAAAAACTATGGTATGTTTACACAATGGAATTCCATGGAGCAGAAAGAAAGGAGCTCCTACCCTTCGGGACAGCATGGATGGAACTGGAGAGCATTATGCTAAGCAAAATAAGCCAGGAAGTGAAAGACAAATACCATAGGATCTCACCTTTATCAGGAACCTAATCAACAAAACAAACAAACAAGCATAATATAACCAAAGATACTGAAATTGAGAACATGCTCATCCTCACTAGAGGAGTGAGGGGAGGGAATTTCAGAGGAAAAGGGGAAGAGTTTAGAGCAACAAGTATAAGGGACACATGGACAAAAACTAGGGAGGGTGGAAATGGGAGGTAGGTGGGGAGGGCTGTGGTGGTGGGCTGGAATGGGAGTAAAGACAGAAAACTTTACAAGGACAACAATTAAAATAAAATTAAAAAAATAATAAAATAATAAAACGCCAAGGAAACAACTTGATCCTGAAATAATGAAACACAGTGCATGAGGAAAAGTTCAGAGCAGAAGGAATCTGGAGATCAGGAGCCAGAGGGCAGAGTGTACATTTATGGGGAAAAATTAGAGCAACACTTGAAAGGTGAGTAAAATTCAATATTTCTAAAACATAAATTCTACCAAAGAATGACCTATCAGGATTATGCAAAAATGTTAAGCTAGAAATAAATGATGATAGATTATTGACACAACAAAGAATTTAATAAGAAATTCTTTTAGAAACACTTAATAACATGTATAGGGTGAACTCACTTTGGAGTCATTTTTGATTAAATTTTTGGGACAAAGCAGTTAGGTAATTTTTGAACTACAAAAAGAAATAATAGTTTAGTGGCTACGAATGGACATTTTTTATTTTAATTTTTATTCTGTTGTATTTATTCCATTGGCATACCCCATATACCCCTTTCCACCTCCATCCATCAACATACCCTTCCACAATCACCACACTGTTGTCTGTCCATGAGTTCTCTTTTTTCCCCTCAATCCTTCCATCCCCAGAACACCCTACCAGCAGAGAGCTGTAGCCTGTTCTCTATCTATTTTGCTTAGTTCTGTTTGTTGATTAGGTTCAACATGCATGAAATCATATGGTACTTGTCTTTCACTGACTGGCTCATTTCACTTAGCATAGCATAATGTTCTCCAGTTCTGTGTATGCTGTTGCAAAGGGTAACATATTCTTCTTTTTTATGGCTAATAATCCATTGTGTAAATGTACCATAGCTGTTTTATCCACTCATCTATTGATGGAAACTTGGGATACTTCCAAATTTTGGCTATTGTAAATAATGCTGCAATGATCATGGAGGTATTTATATTCTTTCCAATTAGTGTTTTGGTTTCTTAAGACAGTTCCCATTTTTAATTGTTTGAGGTAATTCCATACTGCTTTCCACAGCGGCAGCACAAATCTGCATTCCCACCAACAGTGCAAAAGTGCTCCTCTTTCACCACATCATTGCCAACACTTGTTTTTTAATTTATTGATGATAACCATCCTGACCAGTGTGAGGTGACACCTCATTGTGGTTTTGATTTGCATTTGTCTGATGATCGGTGATGTTGAGTATCCTTTCATATTTGTTAGACATCTATTCAAAAACAGACACTTTTGAAGAAGCGTCTATTCAGGTCCTTTGCTTATTTTTTAAATTGGATTTTTTTTTCTTGGTGTTTTTTATAAATTTTGGATTTTATCAGCTGTATTGGCAAATATGTTTTCCCATTCTATGGGGTGTCTTTGTTTTGTTTTGGGCGTCTTTTTTGATGGTTTTCTTTGCTGTGCAAAAAACTTTTTAGTTTGACATAGTCCCATTTATTTTTTTTTCTTTTATTTCTCTTACCTGAGGAGATATATCAGAAAAAGTATTCAGAAGAGAAATGTCTAAGATTTTACTGCCTATGTTTTCTTCTAGGATTTTTATGGTTTCAAGTCTAACCTTTTAGTCTTTAATTCATTTTGAGTTTGTGTATGGTGGTTGGTGGTATAGGTTTTTTTTTTTTATTGTTGTTGTTTTTTGCATGTATCTGTCCAATTTTCCCAACACCATTTATTGAATAAGTTGTCTTTAGCCCATTATAATTAATTTGTCTCCTTTGTCAAATATTAATTGACTATAAAGGTGTGGTTTTATTTCTGGGTTCTCTATTCTGTTCCATTGATTTGAATCTGTTTTTATGCTATTACCATACTGTTTTGATTACTATGGACTTGGGGTTTACTTTGATATCAGGTAGCATGATTCTTCCAACTTTGTTCTTTCTCAAGGTCACTGTTGCTTTTCAGGTTTTTTTATGATTCCATATACATTTTTGGAATATGTTCCAGTTCTTTGAAATAAGCCACTTGTGTCTTGATAGGAATTGTGTTGAATCTATAAATGGCTTTAGGTAGTATGGCCATTTTAATAATGTTAATTCTTCTTATCTATGAACACAAGTATGTGCTTCCACTTATTTGTATTCTTTTCAGTTTTTTTCTTCAGTGTCTTATAATTTTCTGAATACAGGTCTTTACATCTCTGGCTTGACTTATTCCTAGGTATTTTATTCTTTTTGAAGCAATTGTGAATAGGATTATTTCCTTAGTTTCCCTTTTCAATAGTTTATTATTGGCATATAAAATACAACTGATTTCTGTATATTAATGTTGTACACTGCTACTTTACTGAATTCATTTATGAGTTCTAATAGTTTTGTTTTGTTTTGTTTTGTTCTGTTGAGGAATCTTCAGGGTTCTCTAAAAATAGTATCTTGCCATCTGATCTAGAAACAATGACAATTTTACTTCTTCCTTTCCGACTTGGATGCCTTGTATTTCTTCTTGAATGCTTTGTTAGGACTTGAATGAGTGGTGAAAGTGTACGTCCATGTCTTGTTCCCCACCTAAAGGGGAATGCTATTGAGGATTATGTTGCTTGTGTGTTTGTCAAATATGGCCTATATTGTATTAAGGTATATTACCTCTATTTTTGCTTTGCTGAGCATTTTTATCATAAATGGGTGCTGGATTTTATTAATTGCTTTTTTGCATCTATTGATATGAGCATGTGGTTTATCTTTCATTTTGTTTATGTGGTGTATCATGTTTATTAATTAGCGGATATTGTTTCAACCTTCCATCCCCTGAATAAAGCCCACCATCTCATGGTATATGATCTTTTTAATGTATTGCTGGATCCAGTTTGCAAATATTTTGTTGAGGAATTTAACATCTATGTTCATCAGGGACATTGGCCTATAATTTTCCTTTTTTGTAAAGTCTTTATTTAGGTTTTGGATTTAGGAGAACATTGGCCTTGTAAAATGAGCTTGGGGGTCTTCCCTCTTGAATTTTTTGGAATATTTTGAGGAGAGGGGTTAGTTCTTCTCTGAAGGTTTATAAAATTCACCTGTGAAGCCATTTAGTCCAAGACTTTGTTTTTCAATGACTGCTTCAGTTTCACGAATTGTAATCTGTCTATTCACACTCTTTTATTCTTCCTGATTTAGTTTTGGAAGATTGTATGTTTCTAGGAATTAATCCATTCCATCCAAATAGTCCAATTTGTTGGCATACACTTGTGCATATTTTCTTACAATCCCTTGTATTTCTGTGGTATAAGTTGTTATTTTACCTTTCATTTTTTAGTTTGTTTTGTTTTGTTTTTATGAGCCTAGTTAAAGTTTCATTTATTTTTCAAGGAACCTGCTCTTGGATTCATTGATCTTTTGTATTGTTTTTTTTTAGACTCTTTTTATTTCTTCTCTGATCTTTATTATTTCTTTCCTTCCACTCACTTTGGGCTTTGTTGTTCTTTCACAACTTCCTTTACATGTAAAATTAGATTGAGCTTTTTATTGTTTCTTGAGATAGGCCTGTAATGCTATGAATTTCCTTCTTACGACTGTTTTCCCTGTATCCCACAAATTTCGGGTTGTTGCATTCTCATTTGCATGTTTCAAGGTATCTTTTGATTTCTTCCATTTTTTAGTAACGTTATTTAGCTTCCATGTCTTTCTGTGTTTTTCACTTTTCTTCCTGTGATTGATGTCCAGTTTCATAGTATTATGGTCAGAGGAGATTCTTGACAGAATTTGTCTTCTTAAATTTATTGAGACTTGTTTTGTGTGTGACATAACATTTTTTAATTTACTCTATACAGATCAAAGGTTATCTATAGTTACTCTCAAATTCGCACACTTAAGCTAATTTCCACTTTAAAGTAAATAAACCTGAAAAGATTCACTCTAAAATGTAAAATATTGGGCCCTGGCTGGTGTGGCTCAATGGATTGAGTGCCAGCCTGCAAACTGAAGGTCACAGGTTTGATTCTTGGTCAGGGCACAGGCCTGGGTTGCGGGCCAGGTCCCCACTTCGGGGTGTGTGAGGCAAATGATCAATGATTCTCTCTCACATGTTTCTCCCCCTCTTTCTCCCTTCCTCTCTAAAAATAAATTCATAAAATCTTTTAAAAATAAAATGTAAAATATTGGTTTATAACCTTCTGTTGTAGCAGAAAGAACATAAAAAACAGCTTAAAGATACAGAAGAGTGGATAGAAAAAATGGAAATGATTTCAAAGAACATGGAAATGCTCCTACAAGAAAAAGTGGCTGAGCTGGGACAGCAGGTGAGTGAGGGGGTTGTGTCAGTGTATGCTAATATCCTCTTTCAGAACTGTTTCTTTTTTTCTTTCATGGGTGTTCAAGTAGCTAATTCAGGGAGCAAGTGTCTTGTAACAGAATTCAAAAGAACCCCATATTCATTTGGAACCACTGAATCTGGGGCTTTGTCTAAACTTCATTTTGAGAATCTGAATGTACACATTTTTCAGAAGATTAACAATTAAAAGCAACCAGCAGAAAACTGATTTTAGTAAATATGTACCCTGCATTATATTTGTACATTGTGTTTTTCTTCTAGGAATTGTTTTAAACTGTTAAGAACAGATTCTACATTTGATTTCAGCCAAAATGCTTAGAAGTGATGGGGAATGTTTTAAGATATATATTTCGAGGTGTTCACATAACCTCAGAAAAGATATTCATTCGGTCATTCCAAGTACCTGTTATGTATCAAGGCATTGTTCTGGGTAAACCCTGGCATAAGCCCCCACAGACCTTACATTCTGGAGGCAGAGACATGTAAGATAAATGACCTCAGATAATTTGCTCTGAAGAAAATGGTGATGGGTGGGATCTGGTAAGGATAGTCAGGATATGGCATGGCAACAGACACCTAATGATCAGAGGCCAGGCTGACATTTTAGAAGGGAAAATGCTCATAGTAGAACTGTTCTGTGCATTAAAGTGCTAAGTTCCTATAGTACCCCCAATCTCTGGGGCAGATGTAAAAGGGCACTCACACTTCTCCACATGTGCTAAAGAACATGTGAGATTCCCCAAGGAGGAGATGCATTTCACACAGAGGGAACAGGTACATGTCCTTAGATGGGACCAAGCATGGTATGCAGGCCACTGAGGAGTTATTGTGGCTGGTGTGATCTGTTGGGTGGGTACAGGTAGGCAGGGTCCCATCAAGGTCAACAGTTTGGATTTTATTTTAATTGCAATCAGAAGCCATTGGAAGAGTTTAAGTAAGAGCATGATATGATCTATATTTTTGAAGTAATCACCATGGGAAAAAAAGAAATAACCTGGGCTGCTGTAGGAAGAAAACAACAAAAGTCACAGCTGCCCTGATCAATATAAAAGTTTACAATCTCATTCAGCCAGCAATTAAATAAGTAAGATCTAACAGGCAGTAAAGCAGCCAGCACAGGGAGTGCTGGGAGGGGTTACAAGATCAGAAGAAAAGAAGAAACACAAAAAAGGCAAACACCAGCTGCTCCAAAAAGTTTTATTGCAGTGCTAGAAGACATTAATGTGAGAATCTGTAGAAATATTTTGATTACATAATAATCAAGTATGTTTTATCTGAGCAATCCTGAACTGAGCCCAAATGGATGAAATGTTTGTGTTGCCTCTTGCTCCTGAATCATGGTGGAAGTTTCCCAGGCTAAGCTACGCTTCAGAGCCTGACCCCTTTCTTGTCCACCATCTTGGCCTGCTCTGCCATCCACTGATCTTCTCACTGTCTCCCTCATCCTCACTTTTTCCTCCCAACTATCAGATTCTGACTTCCCCTTACAGTCACTCCTTTGCACACGTTTGCCTCCTCTTACCTGGTGAGACCAGTTCTAGTTCAGTTTTGTGGCTGTCACCCATCAGCTCTGCCCAAACCCCCTGGCTGCATAGCATTCTGAACCCTCTCTCCCCATTGAACCCCAGCACCTCTTCCCCCTCCTTTCAACTGTCCTTGGAAGACCCGAAATGCCCAAAGCAAATATGCAGTGTACCAGGGCCATGCACACCTAGACCTGACCTGTGCCACCTCTCCTGGCCTCACCCCTAACCCTTCCTGCCTCTGGGTTCCTGGGTTGAATCATAGTCCTACCAATTCTCTGCTTCTCCTCACAAAAATACCTTCAGAGTTGTCTTTGCACTCACCTGCCTGCCATCATGGCTCACCCCTGCCAAAACCTTGGAATACAGTGGGCTCCTTCCTTCAGCTGACCCCCACCCATACCATGTTCCCATTTACTCCACCAATTCTGCCTTCAGAATGGAGACAGAGCCCAGCTACTTCTTGCCCCAATCCCCCTGCTCACACAATCATCTTTGGTATCTGACTGGCATCTTATTTCTTCTTCTAACCTGTTGACACAGGAGTGGCAACAGTCCTTTCCAAATATGGTTGAGGTGCTGGCCTTCCTCTTCTCAGAACCCTTCAGTTTTCCCAAGTACCTTGAGTAAAAATTTTTATAGTGGCCACCAAGATTCTCCAGGATCTGGGCACTAGCCCTGCCCAGATAGCATGGTAGGTCTGACTTCCCAGGCAGCCTCCCCACAACCATGTCTTCCAGTTACAGGATTCTTGGCCTTTCTGTTACCTACATCATGCCCCAACCTCTTCTGGGTCTTTGCATTTATTACTCTGTCTCACAGTCATGCCTTGACAGCTCCATGACTTATCCCTGTTCTTTATTCAGACCCCTGTTCAAATGTCATGCAGAGAAGCCCTCTGTTCACCTCAACCAAAATAGGAACCCCTCCTCAGCTGTCTCTCCACTTCTGGGTTTTCTCTCAGCACTTCTTACCACCTGACACACTGCATATTTGTTTCTGGTATCTACTAGAATATGTGCACTATGAGAGCAGGGTTGTTGCTAGGGCAGTGCCTAGCACATGAGAGGTGCTCACTGAATGAATGACTTCGGTGTTGACTTAAGCCCAAGGTCAGGACATCCTTACCTTTGTATGTTGAACAAGGACTCATGACTAGAGTGGCCTTGTGTCCCCATTGCTGAAGTCCCTATGGCTGTTGTGTGTGTTGACTACATCAATTTTAAGGGTGAATACAGTGACTCAGTGTGTACTGGGTGACATGATGGGCCTACAGAACAAATTTGGATGGACACATTTTTTGGCACTCTTGACAATTCCCTTGCTTTACATTGTCCTGAGTAGTCCTTTCTGAGGCCTACAGATTTTGGTCTTTCATGTCTTCTTTCCATAGTGAAATCTCTCAGACTTGGCTTAAACTTTCTCTACCACACAGTTCATCAAATTCTCAATTTTCTCTCATGCCAGGAAAACAAAAATTGTTATGACATCCAATGTTTTTATCAGATCTGTAAAAACTCCAAAATTATCGGTTTGTATAAAGATGGAAGAATAAAAGGAGGCAAGCTGGTTGTGTAGCATTTCTGTACTAGATTCACAGTAAAGTATGGCTTTCTCTCCTCTCTAGTTTGAAAAGAACACAAAATCTGATTTGCTGCTCAAGAAGCTGTATTTGGAAAATGCTCATCTGATGAAAGCACTTCAGATCACTGAAGAAAAGCAACGAGTAGCTGAGAAAAAAACCCGAATCTTGGAAGAAAAAGTTATTGCTCTCAACAAACTAATCAGTAAGATGATTTCAGCATCCTTCTCTGTATAGACTGGCTGTATTCCTGGAATTCATTTTGAAAGAGCATCTTTTAAAATTAAGCCACTATGAATGCCATAATTTTCTGTGGCTCATTGGTCATACATTCCTGGACATATGAGCCAGATACTGAGGAAATAGACACATTGGAAAAGACTACATTTTTATTAGCAGTCCTGGGTAATTTCCTGGTCACTGGTGAAATCAGGTTATGGGGGCTCTCAACAAAGAGCTAAAGGAAAATACAGTAAAACAATTTCATATTGTGCTTTGACTTTGGCTGAAAGATTAAAATCCAAAACTAGGGCTCTGTACAGTTTTACCATTCCACTTACTGCTTTGGGTTTAAGTGATTAGTATTCTCAATGGTGGTTCTATACAAACTTTCCAAAAAGGCTTCACTCCCTGAGACTGTCACACAGTGATAAAAGACAAAGGAAGGGAAGCTCCCTTTTCAGGGACTGCTGCAGCATGGGATGATGTTTGGACAGTGCTTATGTTAAGTCTGTGGACTCAGGAATAGTGAATGGTATTTGCTGCAAATGCAATCTTGTCCTCACTGAAATGTCATCACACCGGAGATTGTATTATAGGTTTAAAAAAAGTGTAGTTCTGTGCTCTGGCCGGGTGGCTCAGCTGGTTGGAGCATCATCCTATATACCAAACGGCTGTCTGTGGATTCAATCCCCCAGTCAGGGTACAAACCTAGGTTGTGGTTCAATGCCCAGGTGGGGCACATATGGAAGGCAACTGATCAATGTTTCTCTCACATAAACATTTATCTCTGCATCCTCTCTAAAATCAATTAAAAACAAACACATTCTTGGATGAGGATTTTTTAAAAAGTACTTTTATATCAAAAATACACAAATTTTGATGATTTGGTTTACTGTAATATGAAGAGTCACTATTTGCAATAAACTTTTTTTAATTAACTTTGATTTAACTTCTTTGTTTTTAACTTTTTAATTATGAAATATTTCAAATATATAAAAAAAGTTTTATAAGAAACAAGTATAAAGCTCGGTTCTTGGATAGGAAGACTCAACATTAACTGATTATATTCCCAATAAAAATATAAACTACCCCAATCAACCACTTGTCTCAGAAATGGGCACTTCTAAAGTTTATATGTTCAACTAGATAAGCAAATTAAATATGAAAAAAGAGCAATGAATGGGGATTAGTAATGCTAGTTATTAAAATAGCAAGTCTCACTATAGTTTGGGTTACATGGGTATATACACTTGTCAAAACTCATCAAAGGATACACGTCTTCATTCACTTTGGGCTGCTGGCTGGGACTGGGGTAACAAGGAAATTGAATCTAGTACACCTGAGCAACACTATCAACCAACTGATGTTTATAGAACCAAACAGCCAACAACAGCAGAAGTGCACTTGGAACATTCACCAAACAAGACCATATTCTGGACCTTCAAACAATTCTCAAAAAAGTAAAAGGATTTGAGTCATATAAAGCATGTTCTCTGACCACAGTGGAATTAAATTAGAAATCAAGACCAGAATGATATCTGGAAAATCCCCAAATATTTAGGAAAAAAATAACACACTGCTAAATAACCCACAAAACAAAGAAGAAATCAGAGGGGAAAATTAGAAAATATTTTAAACTGAATGAAAATGAAAATACAATACACAAAAATTTATGAGTGGAGCTAATGCATTAATTACTTAAGGAAAAATTCATAGAATTAAATATCAGTAACAGAAAAGAAGCAAGTTCTCAAAATCAATGACCCCAGCTTTCACCTTAAATAACTGGAAAAAGAAGAGCAAGTTAAAACCAAAGTAATCAGAAGAAAGTAAATAATGATCATAGAAGTCAAGGAACAGAGGTTGGCAAACCACATTTTTTGTATGTATATATGTATTTTTAAGCATATTTTATTGTTATGCTATTAGTTTTCCCAATTTTCTCCCTCTATCCCCCTCTGCCCTGCACCCCCCAACCATCCAGCATTCCCTAGTTCATGGGTTGTACATGAGTTCTTTGACTTGTTTCCTATACGATTCTTAACTTCTCCCCATCTATTTTATGCTTACCAATTATGCTTCTTATTGCCTGTACCTTCCCCTCTATTCTTCCCCTCCCCTTCCCCACTGAAAACCCTCCATGTCATGTCCGTTTCTCTAATTCTGTTCCTGTTCTAGTTGTTTGCTTAGTATTTGTTTTCATGTTGTTGTGTTTTTTTTTTAGGTTCAGTTGTTGATAGTTGTTTTTGTCATTTTACTATTCATAGCTTTTGATCTTCTTCAATTTCTTAGGTAAGTCCCTCTAACATTTCATATAATAAAGGCTTGGTGATGATTAACTACTTTACCCATTTCATCTGCCCATCCATTCTAAATGAGAGCTTTGCTGGATAGAGTAATCTTGCGTGTAGGTCTTTGCCTTTCATGACTTGGAATACTTCTTTCCAGCCCCTTCTTGCTTGTAAGGTTTCGAGAAATCAACTGATAGTCTAACGAGAACTCCTTTGTAGGTAACTGTCTCCTTGCCTATTGCTATTAAGATTCTCTTTATCTTTAATCTTGGGTAACTTAATGATGATTTACCTTGGTGTGTTCCTCCTTGGGTCCAATTTCTTTGGGACTGTCTGGGCTTCCTGGAAGTCTATTTCCTTTACCAGGCTGGGGAAGTTTTCCTTCATTTGTTCAAGTAAGTTTTCCATTTCTTGCTCTTGTTCTTCTCCCTCTGGCACCCCTATAATTCAGATTCATAACATTTAAAGTTGTCCCAAAGGTTTCTAAGCCTCTCTTCATTTTTTGAATTCTAGTTTCTTCATTCTGTTTCAGTTGGATGTTTCTCTTTCTTTTGTTCCAAATCATTGAGTCCTGGTTTCCTTCCTGTCACCGTTGGTTCCCTGAATACTTTGCTTTACTTCACTGTGGGTAGCTTTCATTTGTTCCTTCATTTTCAACCAAGATGAATCAGTTCTGCAAGCATCTTGATTACCAGGGTTCTGAACTCTCCATCAGATAGACTGGCTAGCTCCTCATTGCTTAGCTCTTTTTGTGGAGTTTTGATATTCTTTCATTTGGGCCATATTTCTTTATCTTGACACACCTGTTAAGTTGTAAGGGGTCAGGTCTTAGGTATTCACCAGGGCAGGGCAACCCTCTTTGCTTTCTGTGGGGGAGGGGTCAGAGAGGGAAAAATGCAGCTTGCTTGCTGGGCTCTGGCTTAACTTTCCAAAGAACTCTCATGTGAGACTGGGAGTTTCTCCCACCATGGCAACCCACACCACAGCCCAGTAAGCTCTGAGTCTGTTTCCCAAATGAGCCACCCCACCCAAATGGTCTGCTGCCTCAAGCAGGTATTTTCAGCCATCCTTGCTCATACATTCCACCGCATTGCCCTGGGTTCTCTCAGCTAGCCCCTGCCTCGAGGTCTAGTCTACTACTACCTTGCCACGGGGTCCTTTCATCCAGCCCCACCCACATGGTCTACCACCTTGCCTCAGGTTCTCTCCATCGGCCCCTCTGCCCTGTCTCACTCCTACCAGTCTAGTTGGCCTGGTTGACTGTTTCTTTAATTCCTTGGTTGTTGGAGTTCCATGCAGTTTGATTTTCTGGAACTTCTGGTTGTTTACTGTTTTTAGATTGGTTGTTATCCTCCTTTTGGTTGCGAAAGGAAGCGAGGGATTTCTACCAATGCCTCCATCTTGGCCAGAACTCCACAAACTACATTCTTAACAGGTTAAGCCCAATTCTGTAGCCTGCTTTTGTGCTATAGTGGCAGCCATGAAAGACTCTGGCCTACAAAGTCTAAGATATAGAAAAAGTATGTTGATCTCTGCAAAAGAAGAACCAGAAAAAGAAAAAGCCAATGGAGCCAAAGCCTCATTCTTTGAGAAGACTAATAAAATTGGTAAACCTGTAGTCAAGATGATCATGATAAAGAGAAAATAAATTTGCCAACATCAGGAATAAGAGGTGACATCACTACAGAATTTACAAAAAGCCTAATAAGGCAATATAAACAATACTATGCCAATAAATTCAATAACTTAGATATAATGGAGGAGATAAAAATTATCAAAGATCATTCTAGAATAATAAATTGAATAGACCTATATCTTTGAGAGTAATTGAAACTGTGGTTATCCGTCCTACAAAGAAACTCCAGGCCCGGGTGTTTTAAGTGTGAATTCTACTAAACATTTAAGGAAGACATAATATCAAGTGTACAAAACTCTTCTAAAAAAATTGAAGAAAGGGAAGTATTTCCTAACTCATTCTATGACATGACACTCATGTCTATGACATTCATCGACATGACAAGGAAAGAACACTACATACCAATATCCAGATAGAAAAATGATGAACAGTATTTTAGCAAATCAAATCCTAAGTGGAGTTATATCAGAAATGCAGGGTTAGTTGAACTTAGGAAGGGGCTGGGGCAGGGATCAAGCAAAAAAGAAAAAGAACTCATGGACATGGATAACAATGTGGTGATTATGGGGGTAAGAGGGATTGATGGAGGTAGGGAGATAAATGGTAGTGGAATAAATACAATAAAAAAATAACTATAAAAAATTTGGGAAAAAATACATCAAAGGTCAACATCTCTCCCCCAAAAAGATTCATACCCAGATGGTACTATCAGTATTAAAGCCATTACATTTCTATTTAAAACAAGCAAAGGAATTAACACCAATTCAGTTTCACACACCAGGCACTGACACTAAAGCTGGCAGCGGTGGCTATTCATTGTTCCCACCTTCACGTGATTCAAGTAGTCCCTTCACTGATCTGGGCAGCCTATTACCATAAACCACTGATGGGATGCAGCAAAAGTGGTGCTAGTCCAGTATTAGGCCTCGCCTTTCAGAAAACTAACAATGCTGACTTCCATCCTCTTGGCACTGTGGGAGTCCTGAGCTGTCAGGTCAGAAGCCCAACCAGCTTTCTGGAGTAAGCCACATGGAGAGACCACAGCGACAGAAGGCCAAGCCAACCAGCCACCACCTGAATATGACCACACCAGAGACCCCAAGGAAGATCTACAGAACCACCCAACCAAGCCTGGTCAACCATAGAATTTTGAGAGCTGATAAAATGGTATGGTTTAAAGCCACTGTTTTGGGTGGTTTGTTTCATAGAACAGATCATTGACAACACTGACAGAGCACGTGTATACATTCCCCTCTCCCAAAACATTAGAAACCAACATCACTGACAGTTGAAGAATTCATCTACAAAATAACAGAAAATACATACAACATTACAGTTCAGTAAACGGTAAACACCATGGGCAGGAACAATGTAGCTCAGGGATTGCAAACAGTTTTGTTTTTATTTTTATTTAATACACACTCAAGCATATGTTTATTGATTTTAGAGAGAAACACTGATGTGAGAGAAACACTGATAGGTTGCCTCCTACATGCACCCTGACCAGGGCCTGAACCTGCAACCTAGGTATGTGCTTGGACCAGGAATCAACCTGCAACCTTTTGGTGTATGAACTGATGCTCCAACCGACTGAGCCACCAAGTCAGGGCAGAAACGCAAGTAGTCATACTTAGGTACTCTTTGGCTTCAGAACTTGTTAAACCTTGTTCTCGTCACATTTTGACAAGAAAAAAAGTGTTTCAACACTCAGTGCTTGCTCAGGACTTGTCACAGTTGTTAGAACCTGTGTGAGTCACAACACTGCCCTGCAAGAAAAAATGCTTTGTTGTTCAGTACTCATCACTTTCAGCACATGTCATGAGTTCTGGAACAAATTAACGATGAGCACTGAGGTACCACTACAGGTTAATGATAAAATTCTATTCAATATAATTCATAACATTAGGGAGTTAAGTAAGAAACAGTATGATCAAAACTCAAGTTCCAAAGGTATACTTCAAAAAACCTTATTTATTAATTACCACTATTTTATTTTAAATTATGGTATTGAATTTATTTTGAGGCTTCAAGTTACACTGATGGAGGCCACAAGTTTTGGTATTTTTCCTGGAGAAGTATGAGATAGGAAGATTGAGAAAGGAGACTGTGGCTTCCAATAAGGTCATGAAAAAGATAGGCTGCCACATATTATCAGCAGCAGTCATCATTTTTCCAAAAGTTCCAGACCATTAAAAAAAAGTTCTAGACAACAAAATCAATATGAAAAATAAATGAGTTTATATAAATATCAAAATGTAGCCAAGCCATCAGAATTTGCAACTTTTGTACATATATCAAGCAAAGCCAATTAGATAATAGAAAAAAGAATTCATTCACACTAGGAACAAAAAATAGAAAATAACTGGGAAACTACTAAAAAGAAATGGTATACTTTACACATGTAACTAGCTAACACTGAGCACATGGGATTGTGATATTTAGGAGACAAAAGGAGAACTTTCATTTTCCACATTATTTTTTACTTTTTTTTAACCTACACATATACAAGTATTGCTTTCAAAGTACTACCCACAATTCTAAGTAGAATCAATAAAATTTCAAATTTTCAAATACTATACATTCATTTCAAATACGGGATATATTTTATCATTTTATTTGGGGACTTAAACACAAAAGAAAAGAACATTGTACCATTTAAGTTCAGGTGTAATGGAGGGCTGGCAACATGGTAATGATTTTCATAGCTCTTTATCCTCCCTCAAAGCTGGCTCACATGGACTTTAGGGCTCACCAATGTGCATGGTTCCATGTGCTCTGGGTGTAAATATAAACGAGGAAAGTAACTGCAGACCCACAATTAACATATAAACATCACCAATCTCATTCACTGTTTATCAGCAGAGATATAGATGAAAATATGAGCTGGCTACCAAAATTAAGGGGAGAAATCATTTTATATAATGAAAATAATCTGCACAGGGCAGCCTACAAGTAGATCTGTATGAAAACATACAGATCCACATCCTAGGTAAAGCCTCTCTATAACTTGATTTTGGCCAGAAACATTCCCCTATATAAAAACAAAACTGTGTGTATAGTATGTACCAGGGACCAGGCTTATCTAGTCTTTTATATTTGAATGCCTCTTTCAGATTCCTGAGCTGGTAATGGAGGGGATTAAGAGTAGGGAAAAGCCACTGACCATCAGGCAGTGAAAAGATTCACTCTGTGCCTCTCCAACTCTTATCATTCATAGTTCATCAGATGATAGAAACTGCACTCCACTTAGATGACCAACTGTTCATGTGACTTTTCCATCAATGGGAATCTGGGGGAAACTACAAAGTTTCTTTTCTAGCCCCAATTTCTATTTCCCTTTCCAAAGTGGTCATACTGGTACTCTCACAGACAGGCAAGAGCCAGGCAAGCCACCAGTGTTGGAAATGGGCTGGTTCACTGTGTCCTTCCTTTTTCTTCCCAAATAGCCCAACAATTGTCATTAAGCATTACATATACTGAAAACTTGTATAGACCACCATCTCCTCCTGCCCACGTGATTTGGAAACATACTCCAGGAATTCAGCTCCCTGGCTTACACAATGCACATTACCAGAAACAACACAAAATGCACAGGGACCTACCTTCTCCCTGCAATAGCCAAGTGTAACCCTCTTATTGTTTAAAAGATTAAAATGTATGGTAATAAATGTTTACTTTCATTCAAAACACATACACACATTGTAGTAACTATAGGAATGTTATTATAGATGCAGATTACAAAAAAGAGGAATCCTATACAATAGAAAAACAAACCATTCTCAGCCAAGTATTCCTGGTTATATTAAAGAATGTCTATAACCTTTAAAACCAAAAAGGGATGGGATAAGGCAGGGTGGAGAAGGAAGTGTAGAAGTCTGTGTGGATGGATTCAGCCTCGTACCACAGCGGGGAAGCTTGGCAGGGCCTCAGTATGAGGTTACCACAGAACGTGCTCCAGAACGCCTTGTCTAATCAGCTGCTCACACTTCCACCGAGGTAGAAAGTGCTGAGTGAAACAGATGGTAGAGAGAAAGAGAAAGATTGGAAAAGAATTTTAAATTACATTTTATATCATTAAAAAGCAGCAACTGGTTATATATTTTTCAAATTTCAATAGTTACACAGTTAAAAGCTAAATAAGTATATTTGCTGTTTTCATCAACTAAACCTGATGGTAAGTAGAAGTGTATTGAATTCTTATTTTAATAAACAAATTCATAGTTTGCTTAAGTTAAATTTAAAGACTTCTGAATTCTAATAGGTATTTTCCTTAGTATTTGCATTTGAATTTATGCACAGAAAACCCAGGTAGGTGAGATGTTTTCGTACCAAATAGATGACAAGTTGTACAACAAGTCATTAGGAAGACCAACAAATGAACACTCCATTAAACCATTTATTGTAATTCTGGTGGCAGCTTTTCTCTTGTACTTTTCAAAGATCAAAAGTATTTGTAACCTATGAAGTAGGTACTATTCATACACTATGTTGTTAAGACACGTACACCTAGCTAACGGTATCACTTGTCCTCCACATCCTGAGAGGACACTCTTTCATTGTGAAGTGGAAAGGAGTCTCCTTGTCTGATTGCCTCTCTACACAGGGGCTTAAAACAGAAGTAAACATTTCCTAAACTTTAGAATGAAGCAGTACAGGAAGCAAGGGAGGAATACCTTCCAAGCTCATGGATGACCAAAGTAATCTCAAAGAAAAGAAAGATATACTTGGGTAAAAACAAAAAACAGTACATTATACAGTACAGAGCAAACAGCCTTAGAAAATAATTTCAATAGAAGAGATTACCAAAAATATTCAAAGAAGCAAAATGTAACTTTAGTAGCACTGTACACCTACAAGTCCCTCCTAATAAACCCAAAGGCCTTATGTAATTCCTGTGGCCAAGGAATTACATAAGGCCTCCAAATAAGTCATGAAAACACATGGGCCAAGAACTATTATTTAACATGTTAAAAAGACTTTAGGAGGTATAATATAAAAAAGGGGCCCACCACAACATAACACCAATACCCCAAAAGAAAAAAAGGCCAGGACATGTTATTTATTTAACTATTATTCCAATTTTTTCTAAAAAGAGGGGTTTCCTGATTTCTAGACAAACAGAAACATGTTTCCATACCGATAGGCATAAGTAAATGTATGGTAAAAAAAAATGTCTCCCTAATGTTTTATAGTATATGGATGGATTCCATAGAAAACTGATTTTAGATGTGGTGAGACACTTTTAGAAACTACTTTAATATAAACTCTAGTAGAACATGTGTTTTTAAAATTTTCCCATTTTTAAAATGAAGAGTAGGGTGATAGTAACAAAAAGCATTGCCATGGGAACCAATGTCACCCCAATAAATTTAACAAAAAATAAAGTAAAATAATTATTTTGCTAGAAACAGCATTACCAAGAGAAAGGCTTCTGCATGGTCCACACAGAAAACAACTGTCACACACAAGAGCAGATGGAAGAAGGGCTCAGCTGGCTTCCCACTTACCCAGGTATTCCCTGCCACTGAGGAATAACCACCATCTGGGCACACTGGGTGGGAAGATCAGCCATAGTTTAAGAAAAAGTTTCAACCACAGGATGGCGTTTGGGAAAAAGTGACATTTTCTCATATCTTGCTTTATACAGATAGCTTTATTCTTGTGAACCAAAGTTTCACACTGGGTCCTCCAGAAATATAGATTTTTAGGAGACCATTAATTTCAGTATTAATATTAATTCATTAGTATTATTCAATTCATTAGTATCCTACTTCTCTAAAAGGACACTGGGAGGGAAATTCTGCCTTGACAAAAAAAGATTTTAGGGTGCCCTGAAAATCTGTCTTTAAAATATTTAACCTTTGTTTTATGAAACTATCAAAGCTCTAAGAGTACTCATAAACTAAGATCAAGGCACCCTCTCTTAAGAAAATAAGTCTAAGAACCACATAACCTGAAGCATTCTTTTGTTCCACTGCATAAACAAAGACATAGGATCATTAGACACTAACCAGCAAGATGGGAGGCAAAGAAAGAGTGGTTCTCATTAGGTCATTTTTCCTCCTGTATTAATGTGACTACATAAAATTGAAATAGGATGAACATTAATTTAGCTAAGGTAAAGCTAATGTGAACTTGAAAGTTTTGAAGGAAAGAATAAATATATTGAGATTCTTAGTAAGAAAAAATTTGGTTTAAGTAACAACTTTGTAGTTTTAGTCTTTCCCTAGTAAATTCTGTTAATATATTGCTTGGAAATTTTTGATCTGTATCATTATTTGTTTGCTAAAGAATTAGGATTTAGGCCTGGCTGGTGTGGCTCAGCGGATTGAGCGCCAGGCTGCACACCAAAGGGTCACCGGTTCAATTCCCAGTCAGGGCACATGCCTGGGTTGTGGGTCAGGCCCCCAGGGCATGTGAGAGAAGCAACCACACATTGATATTCCTCTCCCTCTCTTCTCCCTCCTTTCCTCTCTCTAAATATAAATAAATAAATAAAATCTTTAAAAAGAGAAATTTCTCTCTCTGGGGGAAAAAAAAGAACTAGGATATATAAGGTGAAAAACAAACTAAACATGAGTGCTTATCACCTTTTTAATTACAATTCAAAGAAAAAAGCTAAATCCATCATTTTCATAGTGCCTTAACTAGAATAAGGCCCAGTGATAATTTCCCTGGGAAATGCTTAGTGTTAAATACAAGCAACGTTCTATTTAATTAATTAATCTTTTCTTAATTACACGTATATGTAACATTTGCCTCAGCATTTCTTTTTATTTAGAAAAAAGAGTCTCACACTAAACATAATGCATAGATATAAGTGAGTATCACAAGGTGATGTTTACTTTGCTACTAATTTCAACATTTCCACCATGCAACACTCTTAGAAAATTTCAAAAATCTTAAGACAATAAATACCTGGCTATTTTTTTTTAATAGCACTAATGTACCATCATCAACTTCAAATTCTCCAAAGTCTTTTAGACATCGTACCTGAAAGGAAAAAATGTTTTATCTAAATTATTTCTTAATATGCAGTGACCACAAAGTACATAAAGATTATACAGTATAAATACCCACACAGTAAAAGTATTAAGCTTTCTGTTGGTTTGTTCCTTCCCTTCGTACTTAGTCCTAGTACTCTTACTATTGTATTCTAGTGGTTCCAATTGTCCTGTTTTGATGGGGAGGAAGAATAGCAAAGTATCCAACTGTATGTAGGTGCTAAGAGCAAGGGAACCCAGGGAGATGCTGAAGGGAGACATCATTGCATTCTTTCCTCTCTGCAAATACTGAAGTATTAAGCAGTGGAACAATCTATTTACAAAGAAAAGATATCAATTCCAACCTGCCTCTTATACGCCCTTCCCATTAATATCAATTTCTGAGAATAGAACATAGGTAAGTTTGCAAAACTTCTGTTTTAAAAAGATTTTTCCAATCTCCTTTGATACTCACACTCTTTCCCCAAAATCCTTACAATTAAATCTAGAAAGAGCAGATGCAGATTCATGTTATAAAAATCAGGAGAGGTTTTTAGTTGGAAGGTGGGAGGCATAAGACTGCCTTTGATAACCACTTCTACAGCTACAGAGGAAGAATGTCCCTGGAGAGGCTACAGACCTGGCCACAGTTCCAACTGCTACCAGAGGAAACCAGGACATTTTTTCATCTTCTAAGAGAAGTCATGACTGGAGTTTATTCTCCTTAGCAGTAGGATTGGTATTAGTAAAGCCAACTTGAGCAGTAAGTTTCAGGTTCTACTTTTCCTAGGTAACTTCAGCATGTCCTGTAATTCCTCCAGAATCCTACCATGACTCAACCAAGTATTTTAACTTAGTTTGAGGAATGCTATTTTAGAAAATTCCCTACCATCACTAACACCTTTTTACTTCTTTAAATTTATTATGGAAAATCATGAATATACTCAAAAGTAAAAAGAAGTATTAGGGAACTCAAAGTGCTATCAACTAGCATCAATTATCAGCATCAGGCCCACCTTGTTCCCTCACTAACTTCTAGATTTTTAAGCAAATACTAGACATAATTTCATTTCATCTATAAATATTATCTACTTCTGCAAAATGAGATTCTTTTAAAAAATATAATCTCAATACCATTACTACATCTTATTAATTAGGAATTTTTAAATCATGAAATTTCCAGTTATATGATGGTGGTGTAAGTAAACATAGCTCACCTCCTTGCACAATCACATCAAAATTACAAGTAAACTAAATAAAAACCATCATTCAGAACTGTCAGAAACTGAGGTGAATGAAAGTCCTAGAACTATGGAATTACAGAAGAAGCCAAAATGAGTCTGAAAGGAGAGGTGGAGACACAGAATGGACTGGTCCAACAGCCACATGTGGCAGATAGAAATCAGGAGGGATATCTTAGGAGCAAAGGGTCCCTGGTCCACACAAGGTCCCTCAACCCAGAATTCCAGCACCAGGAAAATAAGACTCCATAACTTCTAGTTATAAAAACCAGCAGGGATTGAGGTTGTGGAAGACAGAAACTGATGGGCTCCCTGGCAGTTCCTCTTGAAGAGCCATTGCACAGATTTACTTGGACTCACTCCCTCTGAGCACCAGTGTAGGGGCAGCAGATTGAAAGGCATCAGAGATATGCAGGGAGGAAATGAACTATCTGGCATCAAGGCAAGAGCTGGGGGACAGCTTTCTCCCAGAGAAAAGTGATGTCAGAGGCCATTATTCCTTTTCTGAGCCCCCTCCCCACCACAGAGCTGGCAGGGGGCAACATATCTGAGACACCATCAACTCGGATCACACTGTGTGCCCAATCCTGGGGATTTCAGGCTCACCCAAGATGTTTCCAGTGGCTTTTTCATATGAATGGCTTTTCTTAGCCCATGTTTCAGATTTTTCTAAATTCTCTCAAACATGCAACATCTGGCTTCAGCAAGTCAGTACCTCTCACTCAGTTGCCCCAGGTCTGGCACTAACAGCAGCCTGCCTTGCACCTCTAAGCCCAGCACAAGGAGCAACCATCTGGAGATCATTTTGTAGCTTTGTAGCTGTGTTCTGTGTGGACAGAACACAGGCAGTGCTCTGTGTTCTGTCCAACAGCAATCAAAGCTCAACTACAACCAGAGGGTGTACACAGCCCACAAAGCTGGGTGCATCTTGAGTACCCACTTGGGAAATAGAGGAGGCTGTGCCACTGGACCCTACAGGATACCTACTACAGTAAGCCACTCTAGCAACCCTAGGAAACATAATAGCTCCACCTAATAAATAAAAAGAAACACAAGGAAGCTGCCAAAATGAGGAGACAAAGAAACATGGTCCAAATGTAAGAACAGAGCAAAACTCCAGAAAAAAAAAACTGAACAAAATGGAGAAAAGCAACATATCAGATGTTGAGTTAAAAACACTGCTTATAAGGATACTCAAGGAACTCTGTGAGGATGTCAACAGTGTAAAAAAGGATTTTTTTCACCTTTGTTTCCAGTCAGAAACAAAGGATACACTAACTGAAATAAAGAACAATTTGCAGGGAATCAACAGTAGAGTGGATGAAGCTGAGAATAAAATCAGCAATATAAAATATAAGGAATCAAAAAACAACCAATCAGAACAAGAAGAAAAAAGAACCCTCCACACACACAAAAATGAGGATAGTGTAAGAGCCTCTGGGACAACTTCAAGCATACTAACATCTTAGGAGTGCCAGAAGATAAAGAGCAACAAAATGGAAATCTGTTTGAAAAAATAAAGAAAGAAAATCTCCCTAACGAGGGACAAGGAAATAGACATATAAGTCCAAGCACAGAGAGTACCAAACAGGATGGAACCCAAACAGGCCCACTGCAAGATACATCATAATTAAAATGCCAAGTAGGAAAAGAGAATCTTAAAAGCAGCAAGAAAAAAGCAGTTAGTTATGTACAAGGAAGTCCCCATAGTACTGTCAGATTATTTCTCAAAAGAAACTTTGCAGGCTAGAAGGGATTGGCAAGAAATCATCAAAGTGATAAAAAGCAAGGACCTACAGCCAATATTACTCTACCCAGTAGTGGAATTGCCAGGTCAAAAGGCAGTTCCATTTTTAGTTTTCTGAGAAAATTCCATACTGTTTTCCACAGTGGCTATATCAGTCTGTATTCCCACCAACAGTGCAC
The DNA here is from genome assembly GCA_004027475.1 of Anoura caudifer. NCBI lineage: Eukaryota > Metazoa > Chordata > Mammalia > Chiroptera > Phyllostomidae > Anoura > Anoura caudifer. The sequence goes on along the minus strand of PVKU01009792.1, from coordinate 6,650 downwards.
TAAGGTTCCTTTTTCTCCACATCTTCTCCAACACTTGTTGTTTGTTGATTTCTTTATGATGGCCATTCTCACCAGTGTGAAGTGGTATCTCACTGTGGTTTTAATTTACATCTTTCTGATGGCTAGTGATGCTGAGCTTCTTTTCATATGTCTCTGGATCCTCTGTATGTTCTCCTTGGAGAAGTGTCTATTCAAGTCCTTTGCCCATTTCTTAATTGCGTTGTTTGTCTTCCTGGAGTGGGGTCATGTGAGTTCTTTATATATTTTGGACATCAAACCCTTGTCCAAGATATCATTGGCAAATATGTTCTCCCATACGGTTGGTTCCCTTTTCGTTTTAATACTGTTTTCTTTAGCCATGCAGAAGCTTTTTATTTTGATAAGATCCCATTTGTTTCTTCTTTCCTTTATGTCCCTTGCTCTAGGGGACATATCGGTGAAAATACTGCTGCATGGAATATTTGAGATTTTCCTGCCTATGTTCTCCTCTAGGACTTTTATGGCATTGTGACTTACTTATATTTAAGTCTTTTTTACCCACGTTGAATTTATTTTTGTGTATGGTGTAAGTTGGTGCTCGAGTTTCATTTTTTGCAGGTAGCTGTCCAGATCTCCCAACACCATTTGTTAAAGAGGCTATTTCTTCAACATTTTATGCTTCTGCTCCCTACTAGTTGACCATAGCCTAAAAACCCTGAAAAACAAACCCAAAAGAACCTATGCACCCCAATATTCATAGCAGCACAATTTACAACAGCCAAAATTTTAGAAGTCACCTAAGTGCCCATCAGTAAATGAATGAATCAAAAAACTATGGTACATTTACATGATGGAATACTATGCAACAGAAAGAAAGAAGGAGCTCCTACCCTTTACAACAGTATGGATGGAACTGGACAGCATAAGGCTAAGTGAAATAAGCCAGACAGTAAAAGACAGATACCATCCAATCTCACCTATAAGTGGAACCTAATCAACAAAACAAGCAAGCAAGCAAAATATAACCAGAGACACTGAAATTAAGAATAAACTGACAGTAAGCAGAGGAAAGGTGGGAAGGGATAATGGACGGGAAGGGGGGAAAGGTTTTCAGGAACATCTATAAAACCAAGGGGGACACATGTACAAAACCAAGGTGGGCGGGGTCAGGGTGGGACGTAGAGGGGAGTGGTGAGGGGGGGAATGGAGACAACCGAACTTGAACAATAAAAAAAAGTAAAAAAAATATTACTCTATCCAGCAAAGCTATAAAATGATAAAGAGCTTCCTAGGGAAGAAAAAGCTACAGGAGTTCATCATTACCACACTAGTATTATATGCAATTGTAAAAGATTTTCTTTAAGAAGATCAAAACTATTAATAATAAAATGTCAATAAATACATATCTATCAACAATTGAACCTAAAAACAAAATAAATAAGCCAGAACAGAAACAGGATCACAGATAGAGAACATTTTGATGGTTGCCAGATGGGAGGGGGTCAGGGAGATGAGTCAAAAAGGTTAAGAATTAAGAATTACAAATCGTTAATTACAGAATAGTAGTGGGGATGTAAAGAACAGCATAGAGAATTAATATATGCAGGACCCATGGACATGAACAACAGTGTGGGGAATGCCTGAGGGAGTGGGGGGCTGGGCATGGCTGGATGGAGGTGGACAATGGGGAGAAATCTGGCACAACTATAGTAGACTGAACAATAAAATATAGTTTTTTAAAGAAAATGAAGAGGCATCAACCAGGGTAAAGAAAAAAAGGAATATCCAGTTAGCATCCAGATTTCCCCATTTATCTCATAAGTTTTTATTAAAATGCCCTGTTCAAACCAGAGTCCAACATTAGACGTTTCTGTTATGTCTCTCCTTTAATCTATAGGGTTCCTTCCTCCTTTTTTCCCTTTCTTCTTGACAATTTATTAAAGACATTGAGCAGTTTGTCTGGTAGTTTCCCATAAACTAGATTCCTGTGGGGTCATTTAACATGTTTCCCTCTCTGCCCCTGAATTTCCTATAAATTAGAAGTTAGGTCTGGAGGCTGGATCAGATCATGTCTGGTTTTATGGCAAACGTGTTGTGCATGTCCTTGTATAAAACCTTACAAACCACAGACTGCCTGACTGTCCCTTTTTGGATGAGTGGACCCCAAGAAGAAAGATTTACTTGATGCCCCCCAAAAAGAAATTATTGGCTGAGATGGACTCCCCATGATAGAGGGAAGGCCCAAATTTTATAAATATGGGGTAGGCAGAAGTAGGTTTACAGTTGTTCATGTGAAAAATAATATAATAATAAATAATAATAAAATTAGTTTCATGTACATACAACTGTAAACCTACTTTTGCCTGCCTCGGTAATAAGAGCTTAGTGGCCATTTGGTGACAGGGACTTCTCACATACTCTGTATACCAGGAAGAACCTCAGATTGAAAACTCTGCTTCATGCACTATGCCACACTTGTTTACATCATCTGAGTTAACCACTGTAGGGATGCTTTGGTAGACCTGCCCTGTCCAATCAGAACTACGGAAATTATATCTTCATTTATATCTATACTGACCAATCAGAAGTGTACAATTGGGAAACCTCATTTACACGAAACAGACCAAAATGGGTGCAATGCAAGAAAGTTCCCTACAAAGCAAGATAGCTCCTTTGTGTTAGTGGAGCAATACTTTGTTTCTGCCAGAGGCTTCGTTTCTACAAGAGGCACCTCTCTGCCAGAGACCTCTCCCTGGTTTGCAAACTATTACCTCAATAAGTCTCTCCTTCTTCACTCCTGTGCTCTTTGAATTTGTTTACAGATGTTAAGATTAATCAGTGGTTCCAGTTATTATCCATACCCACCCTGATCCATCCATTATTAAGGTCTCCATTAACTTTTCACTTTAGGTTTTAGTAGCTATTTCCGTCCATGCATTTGGGTTACGGAATGTAATTAATCTAGTTCTTTTATTCTTGCTGCATTTATTAGTGGGAATTCTTCTATAAAAAATTTTCCTTGTAAATGTTTTGGCTACCCTGAAATAGAATTTGTACAGTAAAAGCAGATAGATGCTTGTTTCCATTCTTTTATTTATTGATTTTCAAAATGACCTGCCTCCTTCATATTCTCCAAGGAGACCCAAAGAGATTGTTTTTAATTGTTGTGATTGTTGTTGTTTGGTGTCATTATGCATTCGTACTTCTAACATAATTGAGGCAATTCAAGTCACTGCAGTTAACATTCATTTTGATGCTCAAATGACCTCCTCTTTGGCCACTATGAGCTCCTTCAAATCAGTTCACAAAACTTTTGAGCACTCATGTAGTCCTTGATTCTTTCCTTGCTTTCTAGAAAGACAAGGTGTCCCATGCTCATTTTGTACACTTTTGACTTAAGACCAAGGATCAGCCATTTTCTTTTTTCCCAAAGAGGGTGTCCTGTTTTTTTTGTTTTTTGTTTTTTTCAGTGAGAAATGAAATTTAGACTCCAGAATTTGAAGGCTCATAGCTACTGAGTTGGTTGCTGTTTGTAGGCTTTTTTAGTGGACAGAGTGAAGAAATACTTATAAAAAGAGGGAGAGACAATTCAACCTGACTCCATGCTGATATTTCAAACTCAAGTTGGGGAATTAGTATTTGAATCTATTTTCTCTTATTTTAAAAATCTTGGTTCCTTATATCATACTCTTTTGCTCTATTCTTCAATATACAAAATTCCCAACGACAGCATTTTTACTAAAAATATGACTACAAAAAATAGGTTGAGATTTGTTTGTAATTCTTTTCATCCTTAGAACACACTCACTAGTCATATAATCCATGTTTTTTTTACTCCACATATATATTTTTAATTGTTGTTCAAGTACTTTTCTGCCTTTTGCCCCCATCCTAGCCCACCCCCCCCAGCCCTCCCCACTTCCATCCCATTTCCACCCCGCCTTGTTATTGTCCACATGTCCTTTATACTTGTTCCTACAAACCCTTCCCCTTTTCCCCTGAAATTCCCTCCCATTTCCCCTCTGGTCACTGTCAGCCTATTCTCAATTTCAGTGTCTTTGGTTATATTTTGCTTGTTTTTTTGTTTTCTTGATTAGGTTCCCGATAAAGGTGAGATTATATGGTATTTGTCTTTCACCACCTGGCTTACTTCACTTAGCATAATGCTTTCCAGTTGCATTCATGCTGTGGGAAAGGGTAGGAGCTCCTTCTTTCTTTCTGATGCATAGAATTCCACTGTGTAAATGTACCATAGTTTTTTGATCCATTCATTTACTGATGGGCACCTAAGTTGCTTCCAGCACTTGGTTATTGTAAATTGTGCTGCTATGAACATTGGGGTGCATAGGTGCTTTTGGATTGGTGTTTCAGGGTTCTTAGGACATAATCTTAGCAGTGGAATTGCTGGGTCAAAAGGCAGATTCATTTTTAGTTTTCTTAGAAAATCCCATACTGCTTTCCACAGTGGTTGGACCAGTCTACAATCCCACCAACAGGGCACTAGGGTCCCCTTTTCTCCACAACCTCTCCAATACATGTTGTTTGTTGCTTTGTATATGATGGCCATTCTGACTGGTGTGAAATGGTATCTCATTGTGGTTTAAATTTGCATCTTTCTGATAGCTAGCGATACTGAGCATCTTTTCATGTGCCTCTGGATCCTCCGTATGTCCTCCTTGGAGAAGTATCTGTTGAAGTCCTTTGCCCATTTTTTAACTGGGTTGCTTGTCCTTTTCAGAGTGGAGTCATGTGAGTTCTTTATATATTTTGGATATCAAACCCTTGTCTGAGGTGTCATTGGCAAATATGTTTTCCCATACCGTTGGTTCTCTTTTTATTTTAATACCGTTTCCTTTATCCTTGTAGAAGCTTTTTATTTTGATGAAATCCCATTTGTTTCTTCTTTCCTTTATGTCTCTTGCTCTAGGGGACATATCAGTGAAAATACTGCTACATGAAATATCTGAGATTTTACTGCCTATGTTCTCCTCTAAGACTTTAATGGCATCATGACTTATATTTAAATCTTTTATTACCCACCTTGAATTTATTTTTTGTATGGTGTAAGTTGGTGCTCCAGTTTCATTTTTTTGCAGGTAGCTGTCCAGAACATCCAACACCATTTGTTGAAAAGGCTATTTTTACTCCATTTTATGTTGCTGCTCCCTGTCTCGAATATTAATTGACCATATAGACTTTGGTTTATTTCTGGGCTCTCCGTTCTGTTTTATTGGTCTATGTGCCTGTTTTTATGCCAGTACCAGGCTGTTTTGATTACAGTGGTCTTGTAATACAGTTTGGTATCAGGTATTATGAACCCTCCTACTTTGCTCTTCAAAGTATGTGTTTTAAAGTAATTTAAAATACTTCCAATTTGACTAATCCACCAATTTAAAACATAGGTTCATTTGTTTCATTTTGCTTTCAATATTTGTGGATTTTCCACTTTGATTTAATAGTATATAAAATGTTTACATGGTTCCAAAATCCAAACTATTAAAACAGGTCTATTCAGAAAATTTAAGCTTTTCTATCCATTTCCATCATCCCCTGGTAGGTAACATTTTTTGGTTTTGGTTTATTTTTCCCTTTCCTTCTTAATATAAGCTAATATATATTTATATACACTGCAGACAAAAGGCAAAACAATCTATGCGTTAAGGAAAAATCCATTTTAAGAAGTATACTCACTTCAATATATAGGCTTTTGGGAGGTTTCATATCCTGTGTAATATCCAAACCTTCATCTCCTCCCAATGATCTCATATAAGTAGCAAGGGACTTTTTATAATGATTGAACCATTCCATCTGCAAACATAAAGATGGTCATCTGACAAAGTTTTAAGAAAACAAACTTAAAAAAATTGTATACTTATCCTCTGTAAAATAGCACATATTCCCACATGGACCACTGTTATGACCATTTATTCATTTAAACTATAGGTATAGTTCATTTTATTGCACTTTACAAACATTGTAATTTTACAAATTAAAGGTTTGTGGCAACTGTGCATGGAAAGTCTATTGGAGGAGAGAGAAGATGGCGGCATGGTAAGAGGACGTACAGCTCTGCCTCCCACACATAGGTCTTAAACCGGGACATTTTTCAAAGCAGCACAGCAAACAGACACCAGAAACACAGCATATTTGAAAACAGATTATCGAAAATTGCAGTGGACGTTGAAAAACTGGACGGTAAGGAGAGTACTCCAGCCGTGCGGAGACCAGGGCGGGGGCCGAGAAACCAGGCCAGGGCTGGCCAAAAGACGCAGGGGAGGGAGCAGGAACATTCGCTCCCTGTGCAGCCAAGCAAGGACCCGCCACGCCAGCATAAACCTGGTCGCTTGAAATCTCACAGTCAGGAGTTAAGACCTCATAGCCCCGGGAGGAACGAACGCGGGAGATGGAGTGAGCACCTTGGTCTGCGCCCACGCGACATTGTAAACAGCTGCTAGGGGATCGGTGCATCAGTGCGCCCAGGGAGACCCGGTGCGACAGGGCGCGCAGTCGCTGGGCACCATAGGGGTTGAACCGTGTTCGTGGGACAGTTGGAACCTGTGCAAGGAAGACTCAGGGAACATCGGGACTTGTGGGCGCACGACCACAGTTCGCGCCTGGGTCCCTGGGCAGAGAATCTAGGGGCACCTCTGAGGACAGTAGGCCAGAGAAAA
>PVKU01009791.1:40249-58503 GCA_004027475.1 Anoura caudifer | reverse complement strand
GTCATGGGGATAAAAAGCACAGCATAGGGAATTTAATCAATAATATTGTAGTAACTACAGATAGTGCTAGGTTGGTACTTGAAATATTGGGGGATCACTTTTTAATGTATATGATTGTCTAACCACCATGCTGTACACTTGAAATAATGTTGAATGTCAACTGTAATTGGAAAAAAAAATTATCACAATATAAAAAAAAAAATATATATATATTTTGTTGATTATGCTATTACAGTTTTCCCAATTTTTTTCTCTCCTTTATCTCCCTTCTCCCCACCATCCAACATTCCTCCACTCCCTTAATTCATGTCCCTGGGTTGTACATATAAGTTCTTTGACTTCTCTGTTTCCCATACTATTCTTAATCTCCCCCTCTCTATTTTGTACCTACCATTTATACTTATTCCCTATACCTTATCCCCCAATCTCTCCCCAACTCCCATTCCTGTTAATAACCCTCCATGTAATCTTCATTTCTGTGAATCTGTTCCTGCTTTGGTTATTTACTTAGTTTTTATTTTTCTTTTTTGGGGGTTCAGATTGTGATACTTGTGAGTTTGTTGTCATTTTACTATTAGTATTTTTGATCTTTTTCTTAGATAAATACCTTTAACATTTTATATAATAGGGGCTTGGTGATGATGAACTCCTTTAACTTGACCTTATCTGGGAAGCACTGTATTTGCCCTTCCATTCTAAATGATAACTTTGCTGGATACAGTAATCTTGGATGTAGGTCCTTGCCTTTCACAACTTTGAATACTTCTTTCTGGCACCTACTTGACTGCAAGGTTTCTTTTGAGAAATCAGCTGAGAGTCTTATGGGGACTCCTTTATAGGTAACTGTCTCCTTCTCTCTTGTTGCTTTTAAGATTCTCTCCTTATCTTTAATCTTGGGTAACTTAATTGTGATGTGCTTTGGTGTGTGCTTCCTTGGGTCCAAATTTTTGGGGACCCTTGGGGCTTTCTGGACTTCCTGGAAGTCTATTTCCTTTGCCAGATTAAGGAAGTTCTCCCATTATGTTTTCAAATAAGTTTTCCAATTCTTGGTCTTTCTTTTCTCCTTCTGGTACCCCTATGATTCTGATGTTGGAATATTTAAAGTTGTCCCAGAAGTACCTAAACCTCTCCTCATTTTATTGAATTCTTGTTTCTTCATTCTGTTCTGGTTGAATGTTTATTTCTTCCTTCTGCTCCAAAGAATTGATTTGAGTCCAGGTTTCCTTCCTGTCACTATTGGTTCCCTGTACATTTTCCTTTATTTCATTTTTCATAGCCTTCACTTTTCCTCCATTTTGCAACCATACTCAACCATTTCTGTGAGCATCCTGATTACCAGTGTTTTGAACTGTGCATCAGATAGGTTGGTTATCTCTTCATTGCTTAGTTTTATTTTTTCTGGAGCTTTGATCTGTTCTTTCATTTGGGCCATTTTTTTGGTCTCAGCATGCCTGTTAGTAGTAAGGTGGGGAGCCTTAGGTATTTGCCAGGGCAGGGCAACCCACATCACTGCTTTGTGGTGCTGTATGCAGGGGAGGGTCCAAGAGGGAACAATGCTGCTTGCTTGGCTGTTCACTGGCTTTCAGTCACTTCCTCTGCTATCCACAAGCAAATTGGGCCCTTCTGGTGCTGATTTCCAGATAGGTGGTTTTGTGTACATCCTAGGACCCTGTGATCTCTCCAAAGAACTCTCCTGAGGTGACAGGAGAAATTCCCATCCTCACAAGGGCATATTACTTTGTCTCTAAACTTTGACTACCTCCTTGTATTTGTTTTTATGTATTAGGTAGATCTACTGTCTCTTAGTTTTGGTAGGGTGCCCTTATAGTGCATGTCCTGTCAGATCCAGTGGTCCAGACTCCATTGTCATGTGAACTGGCTGCTCCAGGAACATCCCTTGTATGTGTTACATTGGTACTCATTTTGCAACTGAATCTTGATTACTATTGGACCATTCATATGTGGCATCAACCCACAGGCTGGCTGGCTTCAAAGATCAACCTTAACTATAGTGATCCTCTGTGTAGGTGCTAACCACACTAATCAGGTTTCATCTCATCAGGGTCTAGTGACTGCTGAAATCTCCCTTTGGTTATGCTGCTTGTGAAGTAAATTAGATTTTATTCTAATGTTGTCTAAAGTTGGCCACTGTGTGTATTGTTTCTGGGGCTGCTTGGGAGGGACTCTGGTCAGTATCAGCCACTGCTTGTGACTTTCCCTGGCAACCTGTTTGGAGCTACAAAGTGATCCACAGTTTGCAGCTGCCTTTGCTGGCACTGGCTGTGTATGGGAAGAACCAAGTAGTTTCCCTTCACATAACCCTAGTCTTCTCCACCCTCCCGTCACCTTCTTTCTGCTGGAGCCCTGAGTGAGTGGCTGTGATGAGATTTGGTTCATTGGCCCTTTAAGAAGGTACCTGTGTCTCTAACAGACTTTCCATCCCTCCTTGCTGGACAGGATCCCTGCTGATTTTCACAGCCAAACGTTATATTGGTGACTCTTCTTGGCTCTAGTGCTCTGGGCTGGGGAGCCCAGTGTTGGAATGAGACCCTATGCTATGCTCCTCAGAAGGAATCTTTGCAGCTGAGAAATACCTCCAGGATCTCAGTGGCCACGTGTAAGAGTGGGGCCAGCCTTTTAATTTCATGTTTATGACCTTCCTGCTAGTCCTGATGTGATTTCTTCTGTAAATCTTTAGTGATAACACTTCTGTTTACCTACTCTTCAGTTAGTTATTTAGGTTGATTGTTATATATCTTAGTTGTAATTCCAGTTTTGTTCCGAAAGGAGGTGAGTGTAGCTTTTATCTACTCTGCTGCCATCTTACATGTAGGGTTGAATACACTGAACGGATTTTGACAAATTGTATAATGCATGTACTTTTTGATACAGTATCACTAAGAGTAGTTTCACTGTCTTAAAGTTCTGTGTTCTGCCTGTTCATCCCTCTTTTGCCCCAATCCCTGGCAACTATTGATCCTTTTACTGTCTCTATGCATATTTCCAAATGTCATTTAGTTGGAATTATATAAGGTGTTGTCTTTTCAGATTGGCTTCTTTCAGTTTGGAATATGCATTTAAGGTTCTTCCATGTCTTTCATGGCTGGATAGTTCATTTTACATTAACACTGAATAATATTCCAGTGTCAGGTGTACTAGAGTGTATTTATCCATTCACCTACTGAGATATCTTGCTTGCTAACAAATGTTAGCAATTAAAGCTGCTATAAGCATCCTTGCACAGATGTTTATGTGGGCAAAAGTTTTCAACTCTTTTGCATAAATACCAAGAAGCGCAATTGCTAGATTTTATGGCAAAAATATAGTTTTATAAGAAGCCACCAAACTATCTTCCAAAATCATTGTACCATTTCACATTTATATTAGAAATGAATAAGAGTTTATGTTGCTCCACATTCTCCTCAACATCTGGTGTTGTCAGTGGTCTGAATTCTGACTATTCTAATAAGTATGTAGCCACCTTGCTAAAATTGTGTATTAGTTCCAGCAGATTTTTTGTTGCTGTTGTTCTTGTCAATTCTTTCAGATTTTCTACTAGGACAATAATATTGTCTACAAATAAAGGCAGTTTTATTTTCTCTTTTCTAATTTGTACACTTTTTATTTCCTCTACTTGTCTAATTGCATTAGGTAGAATTTCTTGTACTATATTGAAAGGACATGCTGGTAAGGGAAATTTTTGCCTTATTCTTGTATTAGCAGGAAATATTCTAGTTTCTCACAATGAACTATAATGTTAGGGTAATGATGGCCTTATAGAACGAGTTATGGTGTATAACCTCTGAATCTACCCTTTGAAAGAGATTGTAGGGAATTGAGGTAATGTTTTGCTTTAATGATAGAAGTCACCAGTGAACACATCTGGACCTAGTGCTTTCTGTTTTGAAAAGTTATTAATTATTGCCTCAATTTCTTTAACAGATATAGGCTTATTTACAATGCCTATTTCTCTTTATATGCACTTTTGAGGATTGTGTCTTTTAAAAAATTGTTTATTTTTAGCTAGCTTCTTTAATTTTGTGGGCTCATAACATTTCTTTATTATTGTTTTACTGTGCATGGGGTACATAGTGATAGTTTCTCTTTTATTTCTGATATTAGAAATGTGTTGTCTCTCTTTACTTTTTTTTAGTTAGGTTGGTTGTAGGCTTTTTGATTTTATTAATATTTTTGAAGAGTCAGTCTTTGGCTCTGTTGATTTTCTCTATTAATTTCCTACTTTTAAATTTATCAGTTTTTCTAATTTTTACTATTCTTTTCCTCCTTACTTTGGACTAAAATTGACCTTTTCCTAATTTTCTTAGTTAGAACATTAAAGAATAAATTTTAGATCATCCTTCTTTTCTGATGTATTTATTCAATGCTAAAATGTCCTTCTAGCCTTGCTTTTGCTTACCCCACAAGATTTGATATATTCTCATTTTAATTTAGTTCAAAATATTTTAAAATTTCTCTTTAGACTTTTTTCTTTTTCTTTGATAAATACATTATTTAGAGGTACATTGTTTAATCTTTAAGTATTTGGAGACTTTCTGGCTTTTTGCTATTGATTTACAGTTTAGTTCTTGTGGTCTAAAAAGAGACATTCTATAATTTCCGGGTTTTTTACATTAGTTAAGATGTGTTTTGCAGTCCAGAATGTGGTTTATTTTAGTGTATATTTCATGTGAGCTTAAGACAAGCTCTATTTTTCTGCTGTTGGATGAAATAGTCTGTGGATGTTTATTGTATCCACTCAACTGATGATGTTAAATTCAGCTATAATTTTACTAATATTCTGCCTGTTGTATTTACCCATTTTATGATAGAGGGTTGTATAAATCTTTAACTATGATAGTGGATTTGTCTCTTTTTCTTTCAAGCTTTATCAGTTTTTGACTGGTATATTTTGGTGTTTTGCTGTTAGGCTCATACACATTAAGAACTGTTATGGCTTCTTGGAGAAATCACCCCTTTACCATTATGTGATGCTCATCTTTGTGCCTAATAATTTTCCTTGTTCTGAAGTCTGCTCTGTCCAAAATGAATATAGTTACTCAAACTTATTTTCGATTAGTGTTAATATGGTATATTTTTCTTCATCCCTTTACTTTAACCTATCCATGTTTTTGTATTTGAAGTACATTTCCATAGGTGGTTCTTATTTTTGGTCCTCCTTAATAATCTCTTTTAATTGGTGTATTTAGAACATTAACACTTAAAGTGTATGGTACAGTCAGATTAATATCTACCACATTCGTTACTGTTTTATATGTGTTGCTTTTGTTCTTTGTTTCTCTTATTATATTCCACTTTTTTCCTGCCATTTGTGGTTTTAATCAAGCATTTTATATGATTTAATTGTTTCTTCTGTGAAAATCCAGACATAATGTACTAGGTGAAATTGACTGCAGTAAACAGGCCTTTAGTGATATGCTGTTACGGTGTTCTATGGTCCCCTCGGTGATTAGGTCTCAGTCTCACAGTGAGCTTCACAAGTGCCTCTAGGCTTTTCCCCATGCCTTATGGGGGTCAGAATGGCTGGGAGATGCTGGAGTCGGGTATTTTCCTTCCCCCAGGTCAGTTAGGCTTTGACAAAACCCTAATTTAAGGTTAAGCCTGTGGTAAAACATTTTCTTCTGAGGGCAGGCCTTGTCAGAAATGATGGAACATACTGATGTATTTCAAAATCTTTCACCCCTCCCACCTTCGACCTCAGCGAGTTTTTCTCTGAGCTTCACAATGAAAGGCTGGGAGAGCTGCAGGTAATAAACTCACAAAAGTATGAGGGTCTCTGGGAGTTTTTAACTCACAGAATTTTCCACAAGAAGCTTCTAGTAATGGATCGATTACAATTCAGATTTTTCCACTTTGGTACTGGTTTCTGCAGAGATCTACGCTCCAGTAAATTGTTATTCTTTGTATCTGCCTGTCAGCCTCTCTAGTTTTGGGAACAGTGACTTGTCCTGTGATCCCACTTCTCTGATAAATATAAGAAGAGTTGTTGATTTGCCAGGTTTTTTTTTGGTTATTTACTTGTTATGACACAGTGGCAATTTCCAAGCCCCTATATGCTGCACTGGAAACCAAGAATCTAGTAAGTTTTTTTTTCCCTCAATGGAATAAAAAATGTCAATTTTTAATATTTTTATTGTTTTAGATTGCAATGTATTAACTAAGTATAAGATGTAGCATTTTTAAAATTTCCATTTTTTGTGCATATATATATATATATTTAACCCTCACCCATAGATATATTTACTGATTTTAGAAATAGAGGAAGGGGAGGAGAGAGAGAGAAACATCAGTCAGCCATTTCCTGTATGCACCCCAATAGGGGGCCAAACTTACTAGGTGTGAGCCCTGACCGGAAATGGAACCCTCAGCCTTCTGGTGCACCAGACAACCCCCCAACCAACTGAGCCACCGGGCCAGGGCAATATATCCATATTTTTATAACCAACAGGAAAAGAGTTTCTAATGTTTTGTCAGAAAACATTTAAGGTCACGGAACATCATATTTTTCACATCGTTAAGGTCGCTGCATAATTCAGTTTGCCTGATTATTTTTGCAGTTCCACAAGTAAGGACAGCCTGTACGTTTTTATCCTGTATATTATTTCCCATATAGACAGAAATTCCTCTTCTGGTTCAGTGATATGCAGATGCACTGTCACAGCTTACCTGGTTTTTAAAATTACTGAAACTTTGGAACATAGTTTGATATGGATATGGACACTTCTCTCCTCATTCCAACTAGTTTTCTACTTCTGCAAATCTTTCTTGTAATGATCAATCATACTTGATCATAATGATTTATTATTTTAACATGCTGTTGCTAAAATTCATCTGCTGATATTAACTATGCCATAAGGTCTTAAAAGAAATGTGTCTGTACTTGCTTTTTTTGTATATTTCTCATATCTGATTTTTGTATTAGGGCTCTTCTAGTTTTTTTAATCACTTGGAAAGCAACTGATGTCTTTCCAACATGTAGATTTCTTAATTATATTTTCCTTTATTAAAAGATTTTATTTAGTTATTTTTAGAGAAAGGGGAAGAGAGGGGGAAAAGAGGGAGAGGAACATTGATGTGCAAGACAGACATTGACCTGTTGCATCTTGCACACCCTCTACCGGGGACCTGGTCCACAACCCAGGCATGTGCCCTGCCCAGGAGCCGAACCAGTGGCCAGCACTCAATCCACTGAACCACAAAAGCCAGGGCTAATGGTATTTTTAAACACCAGCCTTTCAGTTTTATTTGTTATTTGCCTGCTTTTCCTCTCTATTTTGGCTTTTCTTTTTATTAATTTTGTTCTTCTGTTCTTTTAGAGTTACCTTGCTCTTTTTCTACATCCACTGTCCAATTCCTTTGGCTTCAAGAGCCATTTCCAACAAGACAACCAGTTCTGCCTGCTGTATCATGGCCACCTCATCATATGCCATTAAAACTTAATCTTACACATTGAGTGAAGACTCAGAGGCCTTATTTTGCTTTAAAAATTGTTCTAACATCAGAAAAAATTCTAGTGGGCCCTTATGCTGCTTATAAAACTTACCTTTTCTCCAGTTACACACAAAATATATGTATCCACCTCCTCCTTTTATTTTTCTTTTTTGGTGTTGATCAAAAACTTAGCAAGACTCCTTTGAACTCTATTTACATCCAGAAAATGGAGTCTTCAGTCACACAAGTTCACTGAAATTTCATAATTTTAAATTTTGCATAACTTAAACGGTGAGCCATTCAAATAATTTATGGTCCCCTTTCTTTCTGGGTGGTTATAGATTTTTATTTCTACATCTTTTGTGCATGTTCATTTTGTGTCATAAACTTTTCCTTCTTCTGGATATGTGGTGAAAGGAAACATAATCTTTATTTGAAGAGATATCTGAGCTCTCATATTCTTTGCAGTATTAGTCACAATAGCCAAGCCCTGGAAAAAATCCAAGTATCTGTTGACAGAAAAATGTATAAAGAAAATATGTTCCATACACAATGGAATAATATTCAACCTTAAAAAAGAAGGGGTTTCTATCATTTGCAATAACATGGATGGCACTGGAGGACATTAAAGAAATAAGCCAGACAAAGAAAGATAAATGCTGCATGATATTACTTGTATGTGGACTCTAAGATAAATAAACTAACTAATGTTACTAACTCTTCTTTCCCAGATATTTTTTCTCTGCAACATCCAGCAGTCTCTCCTATGAATGTCATCATTTTCTTATTTTTTATTACTATTTTCTAACCGTTTCATTAGTTTGTTTTGGTTATAGTTTTGTGTATATCTTTACATTTTCATAAAATTGTATTTAACATTGTAATCAATGACACTAAAATGATTTAGTATAATAGACATTTATTCTCGTTTTTTTAGAGGGGGCATAGTCGCATATGTTAACAACTATGAGATTTCATTCAGAATGAACAAGTCACCTTGTTCCTCCCAAAATGCAACTGTTAGCCTGGAACAGTTAATGTATCCTCTCTGCAGGTCCATAGAAAAGAATGGAAGTCGTCCTGGCTGGTGTGGCTCAGTGGGTTGAATGTCGGCCTGCAAACCAAAGGGTCACCTGTTTGATTCCCAATTTGGGCACATGCCTGGGTTGCAGGCGAGATCCCCAGTAGGGGGCAAGTGAGAGACAACCACACATTGATGTTCCTCTCCCTCTCTTTCTACCCCTCTTCTCCTCTCTCTAAAAATAAATAAACAAAAATTTAAAGAAAAGAAAAGAATGCAAGTGAAGCTTGGCAGGGAGGTCTCGAGAAACATCTGGGGGATGCCACTTAGCAGGGTCAGACTTACTACAACACAGACATGGTGAAGTGTAATATAATTTATTTTCTATATCTGATCTCATCTTGTTCTCAAATACCTTTTCTCAGTGATTGAAGAGAGGAGAAAAAAGCCAAACAAAATCAAACCACAATCTTTATATTATATCACAATCCCATGGTACCTACGTACTTACTGGTGTATCAGGATTATAGTTTACTTTTGTTCTCTTTGTTATTCATTTCTTCCACTTCTGGCAGCAGAATCTTTTTTGTTTTTGTTTTTGGAGAAGTTCCTTTGATTCAAGTTAGGTTACCTTTCCCCTTCCTACCCCCATGACTTGGCCTAGCTAATCACAGTGTTTTACTCACTATATGCATTCCATTTGTTTTAAGTACATATTTCTCCATTTAACATATTTTTTTTCTTTAAATTTTAGCCTGGTTATTTTTTTATTGACTTTAGCAATCCTTCCCTATGTTTGACTAATGTAATGCACCGCTAAAAGAGCCCTGCAGAGGGATGCTTAAATGTCCCAGGTTATTAGCAGAGTAAAGATGATTAGCAAGAGGAACACTGGGTTCCCCATCATCCTTGAGAGACCATTAAGTCTCCCCTTCTCACTGGACCATACTCCACTCCCTGGAATCCCTTCAAACCTACCCTGAGTCTCCCTCTGAGACCTTGGCACAAATCCGTACGTCACCCACCACTTGCTTTGTCTAGGTCTGCCTCCTACTCAGGGGATAAAGGTCCTCCCTCCCTCAGCTGGGTTAGAGATTATATGAGATAATATTGGTGCTGGTAACACTGTTTGCTACTTTTTTCTATAATCTCGCCCTCTGACCTGACCATATTGTTTGAATATACATGGTTTTCTCATGTTATTCAATTACTCGTATTGAGAAAGAAGCGGGGCAAGAAGCTGTGGAATTAGGCAGGGAGTCAGGACATGGAGGGGGAATCCCTCGAAGTGGTGACATGAGACCTTTGTAGCCCAAGGTATAAGAGGAAGTAGACAGGATGGTCTTAAGAAATAGGGCAGAAACAGCAGGTGGATGCAGTTCACTCTAAGCCCAGCTGTGGTTTTTCACTGCGGCTTCCCCTCACTCGGGCGCACAGAGAACTCCTGCCACCCCTTCCAAAACGCTGGGCCTTTGGCACTCTGCATCAGGCTTCCCAGCCTTGGGGTCCTAAGAGTGGGACAGGAGTGAATGGGCCCACTTATGGCCTAGTCTGCAACAACGTTCTGTTGCTTCAAGATGTTATCAGCCAAATAGGTGCTCAGCCCCCACTCTGCCAGGCCTGAGGGTCAGAGATTGGTGGCTGATAAGAGAGATGGGAAGCCAAAACTGAGCATATCCCCAGCCCAGAATCCTTGAGCAAGAGAAGAAAAATCACAGGGGCTCCAGGTGGCCTCTTAGCTTCTTCACTCCTGGTCAGGCTCAGGGAGGCCCCTCCGTTTGCAGATGGAGAAAGACCATCAGACACCAAAACATTAGCCTTTTCCCCATGAATACATATTATCTGCCTCCTTAGGGGCCCAGGGGAACCCCAATGGGAGGATTTCCTTCAGGCATGCTACAACCTGGGTGGGGCAATCCATAGAGATTTAGGAGAAGATCCCCCACATAGGTATGGCTTCAAGCTTCCTCCATGTCTTCTTTCCAGCTCCAGCTCTAAGCTGCTGGGGTTGGACTGGGTCAGAAAGAGCATCATATGAATTTAGGGATGTTTTCAAGGGCTGGAAGTAACAAATGAGATTTTCTTAGGGATCAAACTTGAATTCCACAAACTGGATGAGAGAGTAGGTGATCATTAGTCCCAAGTATATTTTGGCCAGTTGCCCATTCCCTTCTCTCCCAATAGCAGAGAATAATAAATTCCAGGCTATGTCCCATCTTTGTTCCCCTTCAAACACTTCCATTCCCAGGGTCCAACACATAGCAGGACAGTGGTCAATGGCTGATGGGATAAATGCACAGGATGCATAACCATAATCACATTTTATTTCCTTTTGGGGTACTAGAGTGCAGATTGTCTCCACTTCATTCATTCATCCATTCACTCCCATATGTGTATATATTGTATATGTGTTCTCTGTTTCTCCCAGAGACTGTTTGGGGGCAGGGAATAGAGATATAAGGCATTGCTGTGACCCACCAGCACCTCTCTGGTGAAAGTTCAATGATACCACAATCTTTCCAAGGCTCAGCAAGGTGCTTGGCCTTTATAGAAGTAAAGCTGACCCTTGAATCACATGGGTTTGAACTGCACAGGTCCAGTCATAAGTGGGTTGTTTTCAACCGACTTGAGCATTTAATTGAACAGCACAGTTTAATGGACCCTTGCAGCTGAAACCTACAATGTTGAATGGTCAAATGGTGATTGAGAATCTGTGTATGTGTGGACTTTTGACTGTGCAACCTTGGATTGCTAATCCCGACATTGCTCAAGGGTCAGCTCTACTCACTAGAAGCTTGCATAAATGCATTGGATCTTAAAGACAGCAAGCTCCTTTGTCTATGCCAGCCCCTCCTCTTCAACCTGGCTTCCTGGGGCTCCACAGGCCAAGACTCTTGAGGCAAAATGCTCCCAAGGTGCCAGGCCTGGAAGTGCAGTCTGTCCAGACAGGGGTGCACTGCAGGGAACAAAGGCAGAGAAATGAACTGGGAGGGAGGAGGGAAGGACACATTGGGGAGGCGGCAGCAGCAGATTGAGGCTTACTTATTCTGCTGCTGCAGGTTCTGCTCATCTTGGCTCGGGGCCCATGACTCCTAACTTTGGAACCATCTGCAGAACTCTCCCCACAGGCAGAGAATGAGCCTCTTCTTCCTGGGCAGCAGCAACTCATGTCACGTAGGGCAGGCTCTTTGTGGGGCTGAGGCTGAGACCAGACCCCACCTGGACTCAACCTTGGGGCCACATCAGTCTCCCCAATGGCCGGTCTGCCCTCTCCCTATAGAGGTCCCATCTCCTCCCTCCCTGGCTCCACAGGAGTCTTGGGGACACACCCAGTCAGACTACAAAGAGGGCTCTGAGTTTGTAACACTTGGCAGAGCTGGGACTCCCTCATTGGGTCCCTCAGTCAGGAGCTCCTTGGGAGCTGTGCAGACAAACTCCACCGCCCAAATCACCTGGAATTTAAAGAGACAGCACAGCAGATCTGCCTGCTTTTGGGGGCCTTTTGGAAACTCCTTCCACTTGGTGTCTCTCCTGGTTCCCCAGGCCTGTCCTGAAAGGGGAGGCCTTCAAAGAGACTGGAGGGAACTCCCCTGGACTTTGGGATACCTGATGACCTTTTATAGAAACACTTGGGTGGGTCAGACTAGGCTGACAGACTCAGTCAGTGAGGGAGGGGGAGGAGTCAGGAAGGCCTTTGGGTGCTGAGGGCCCCTCAAGTGGGCAAGTGAGGCAGCCCACCTTCCTCACAGGGCCTTTCCTGTCCGCTTCTACCCATACCCTCGATGCTTTTCCGTGTCTTCCCTGCTTTCTAAATCATACAGCTTAATATGTTACCTGGCCCAGAATACATACACAAATATTGAAAACTTAGTCTCCTCACCAACTTTGGGTCAGCAAACCATTTTTTAAAAGGTCAAGATAGCAAAGGTAAATATTTTGGGCTTTGCAAGCTCAGGAGTGTAGTCTCTTCTACTTCTTCTCCACTTCCTCCTCCTCCTTCTTCTCTTTAAAGATGTAGAATACATTCTTAGCTCATGGGCTAAGACAGAAAATGGAGCTGTGGGCAGGATTTGCCCCCTGGACAGAGTTTGCAGCCCCCTACTCTGGACCCCTAGATGCCCCTCCCCAGCATGACATATATGTAGTGAGGTGCCAAATAAATACAAGACACTCAGTTTAACTTGAATTTCAGACAAACGATACAGAAGTTTTTTGGGTGTAAGTATGCCCCTAGTATTTCAAATACTTTCTTTGGCAACCTCCATTGGAGGCAGGGTTTATTCACCCACTCACTGCTATCTGCCGGGGCCTTTAAGCAAGCGTTCCCACATAGGCTTTTTTCATACCTGTGAGACAGGTATTACCTGCACTTCACTGATAGGGGAAAACAACAAAGCTCAGAGAGGTAAATGAATGACCTAGGGCCATACAGTCAGTTAGTGACAGAGGCCAGATTCGGACCCACTCTCCTGATGCTGAAGCCCACCATCTCTCTCCCCTACCATACTCCCTCATTCCATCTGGCAGGGTTCCAGGGAGGTGAAGGGACCTGCACAGTCACAGTGAAGAAGGACGACAGGAAGCACAGCCCGTCCTGGTCCCACAACAAAGAACTCTGACATGAGCAAGCTGGGAGCCATCATGAAGATCAGTTAGTCCAATCTTCATGCTGGAAACAAACAGAGGCTCTGGCTTATGCAAAGCCCCAGGGCAAGTCAGAGACACAGTGGCCTGGGCGTCTGGGCACATAGAGTCCCAGGTATGTGTGGGTCACCCACTAGCTTCAGAGTCTGGTTTGTTTTTGTTTTTGTTTTGCCTATTGGTGGCTTAGAGGGCTGGGGATGCAGTAAGGAGAGAGAGAAAAATAGCAAGTGGGGGACAATGTACAGGGGAGAACAAGCTTAGGTGCAAAGTGGGGTATCTCTGTGGGTGGGCTATAGGAGAACCACTCTCAACTCTAAAAGGAGAGCAAGGCTCCTGTTCCTGTTGTTGGCTGGAGGCCAGGCAACAGGGCCCTGCGCAAACAGTGCAATCAGATTATCTGCCTTTCTCACCAACCCAGGGATCACTGGGTTCAGGCTGGGTGAGGGAAGGCACTAGAACCCTTGAACCCAGGAACTTTGTGCGTGTTAAACCAGGTTTGTTTGCCTGCTGAGCCACCCACCTTCTCTGTCTTATTGAACTTCATAGAAGCCCCATTCAGTCCGTGGTGGGGAGAGGACAAGGCCATGAGGTATTTGCATGCGGGGGAGGAAGGCTGCAGGAGGACACAGTCATTTCAGATCCAGACTTTCCTTTGCTTTCTCAGCTTCCTCCACCTGATGCTGCCTTTTTAGGGGTCACCAGGACAAACAGGAAATTGAGAACAGACTCAAAATGGGTGAGGAGGGCTGGAAAGGCAGGGGGCAGTTTGCCAGATACAAACTTCTGTCAACAGTGTCCTTTCAGATCCTGGAACCAACATGCTTTGCATGGACAGTGGAAGAAGGTGGGCTACCAGGTGGGTGACATTACCTACATGGGTCCTCCCTCTACCTTCCACGGATTTCTGGTTCCAAGGGGACAGAGAGCTATTCTGGAGCTCCTCCTCTGTTGATGGATGGGACATGGCTTCCTGGCCCACTCCAGGGACATGCTGGGCAGCATCTCCCACCAGGAGAGGACTCAGCTTATTCTGCAGCTCAGAATTCTGCACTCGAGTGTCAGAATTCAGGAGGCCATAAGTACAGGGAATGAGGAGGGTGAGTAAGATTCATGGGAGGATGTTCACGTCACTAGCCTCATCTGGTGAAACTTGCCATCACACCCTCTCCAAGTCTTCTTGCCCAGACTCCAAATTTAAGAAGACTTTCAAGACTTTGGGCAAGTCCTTGTCCCTCCCAATCATCTGATATATAAGGATGAATATATGGACTTGAAGTGGCTGATATCCAGTCTGCCCCTGACCTCATGGTGGTCAGTGTCTGACCTAGCCTTGGGGGACTGAAGCAGTCAGGGCCCATGGGGGAAGAAGGACAGGAAGAGATTTCCCAGTCCTTCAGAAATTTCTCAATTTCCTGTTTGTCCTGGTGACCCATAAAAAGGCAGCACCAGGTGGGAGATGGTGAGAAATCAAGTCTCTCCCAGGCTGGCTTCTGGAAGAGACAAAACAGAGAGGCAACAATGAATGATCAGGATGGCCGCATTCCAAACCATTTCAACCAGAAATCACTGTGTGACCCTGGCCAAGTTACTTAACTTTTAGTTTTCTGATCTGCGGAAACAAGGACTCTTTAGTTCTTAAGTTTCCCTGTTTCCTTCAACAGAATCACCTCCCCCAGCAGCCCTTGTCAACTTTCATGGGCAGAAACTCCAGAGCTCAGAAGCCCCTCATATCAGAAAGAGCTCTTCTCTCTCAGCCGAGATCTGTCTCTGTCTCTGAAGCACAGGGCAGATCTCCACCAAGCAGAGGAGAGGTAGAAGGTAGGCAGGCAGAACATGGGACACACGGCTTCTGATCATTCTTTGTCCTTACAAATGGCAGGATCCTGTGACCCAGGCATTCTGGGTGAGAAGAGTGTAAAACTCTCCACTCTGAGGATTCCCAGAGCTCTGGACAGCTACAGGCAGGGCTGGGGACCAGGCCTGGGGTCCTCCTGACCAGGCGGGGGGAGTGGCCTGGCTCTCCACCCCATTCCACTCTGGGCAGTGGGACACGGGGCTCAGGACACGTGACGTCACTAGGCCCAGGTAAATCGACTGGTTTTGGCTCAAGAGAAGGGATCTAGCCATTATCCTGAATCAGAGCAATGGTGTTAAAACCCCAAACCAAAGCAAACCCTTTCCAAAAGCACGTTCTCCCACCGAAACCCCAGCTTTTTGAGCAGCAGCCCTGCAGGGGCAACATTTTATCAGCCTCTTCCTCCAACTTGTCCTCGCTGCACTTACTCCTTTTCTCTCCCTACTCCAGCAAACTGTGAAAGGCGACAGGGTGGTGATAAGAGCCCTTTCAAATTCTGTTTATTTTGTGTAAGCAGTCACCCATACACCCCGCCACCTGCCATAAAAGCTAAGCGAAATGCCAGACTTTCTCTAAAAGTCAAGGAATTGTTGACTGCGGGCAGGGCACACAGTGGGGGGTGGGAGTGGGGGAGTAGGGGGATCAGGCTGGGTCTGAGAGGCAGGGGAAGGCATCAAGGAGCAGGACAGAGGAGGAGGAAACCCTGACTGAGCAGCCTCAGGAAGGGTAGGTTGCCCCAGGACTGCACGGCAGCTGGAGGCTGGGACGTGAGGGGCTGGCAGATTCTGTGGCAGATAGCTAAGCAGGGTGTGGTAGGAGCTGAGAGGAGGGTGGAGGGGCCAGGAGCCAAGGGCCAAGAGGTGCTTTCCCAGTTGTGTATAAGGGAGGGACTGAAGCCAAACAGCAGGCTCTACAGGGAGCTATTGGGCATTCTGGACCTACCCAGGCAACAAGAGCAGGAGGTCCCTGGTCATTCACTACAATAACAAATGCAGGGAGAGAAAGAAAGTACCTGCCCCACCTCCCCTGCCCTACTGCCCAGACTTTCCGGACTGTGCCCTCTGTGTGGGACTCCGAGCAGGTGGGAGTGTATATGTCAGGTGTATTTCCTCACTTCCACGCTGGGCCAGGTAAGAGGGCTTTTAACACAGCACGCTGTGATCTCCTGAGTGGGATCTGCTCGCGGGCCCCGAGCAACCAGAATGTCCCCCGTGTGCTGTGTCCCGGGGCCGGTACTCAGTACTCGGCTCCTGGATCCCTCCCTGACTCCTCCCCCTTCTTCGGCCTACCAGAAGATCCGAGCAACAAGAGCTGACTTAGATGTGTCTTCAAGATACAGGGAGGTCCAGGCACGTTTCACAGTTAGGGCTGGACCCAGAACCTTGGCGAGCTGACCAGAGGGCTGATGGAGACTCCAGAGCACAGGGCTGTCTGCACAGAAGCTGCCAGCATTGGATTCCGTGGCCGAGGTGTGTGCCCAACGTCACGGGTGGCTGATGGATGTACTGAAGTGTTCACTGTCCGAGGTACGCCAGTGCCTGCGAGCTTGCATCGCACCCAGTTCCACCCTCTGTGCTGCTCCTTGCTGAAGACTTGGTGTAGAGGGTAACTCCAGCACCTAGCTGGGTTCAAATTTGTCCATCTGTCCATACAGGCAGGTGAGGGAGCTGTTGTGAGGACAGGTCTCTCCAGGGTCCCGGAAGCCCTGGGTTCTTACCCTGCTCAGCACTCATGAGATCTGTGACTCCAATCACACAACCTCCCCGAATATCGGCTTGCTCGTCTGGGACCTGAGGAGATGCATCCTTCCCCATACCCTCCACAGGGCTGTGATTAGGATTAAGATAAGGGACATGAAGAGACTTTATATGTGTACAGTGTTATATGAATGTAAGTTATCTGCCTTATTATTTTTGCTTGGGTGGGGCTATTTGAAATTGAGCACATCCAGGAAGTAACTTTCCGGTGGAGATGCTACAGCTGTCCTGTAACGAGGGGTCCTGAATCTTACGGTGGAATAAGCACCGGCATTGAGGCCACATCAGTTTGGGTTCAAAGTCAAACTGTTAATTGCCAGTTGAGAGATCTCAGGCAAGTGGTTAACCTTGCTAAGCCTCAGTTTTAGTTCAACAAAATAATCACAGTCTCTCATGGTCATGAAGCCTTATGCCAGGCCCTCACCTCTCTGGACCTAAGGTGCCTGTCTGGTAAAGTAGAACAACAGCTAATGTGCAGGCTGATGGTGAGAAGTAGATGAGCCAGGTGTGGGAGGCACCTGGCCCATGACTGGTGCACAGTAATAGCCTCTCTTCTTGTTCTTGATCTTCTCTTCTGCTGCTGTCTTCAGGTCTTTGAGCCCTTTAAATCACCAGCTCACCCTCCATAGGCCGCCTCAGGCTGTACCATTCATTGTACAGTCCTCACCCCCATCCCTTCCAAAGAGACTGTTGAACTCTGGCTCCTTGTTCACTGTTGAAGTGAGTAGGGAGAAAACAGAGCTGATGGTAGTTTTCTAAACCGAGCTCGGTAACCAAGTCAGTTTACAAAGATCCCTCCCAGGAACTATCTGATGTATAAACTCCAGCTCATCCCTTGAATCTCAGCTCAAATGACACATTCTTTGCTATCTTCCTTTGCACCCATTCTCACCCAGCCAGGGCTAGTGCCAGCCTCCTCTGTGCCCCCATATTCCTCTCCCCATGCCCTTGGTGTACAGAATAGCCCTGCATTAGCATTGTCCCTTTACCTGCCCATCTCCCCCACTTGAGATCCTCAGAGGCAGAGTCTAAACCACTTTGGGTTCTTGTTCCCTATCGTAGTACCTGACATGGAGAATACATTGAACTGGGTCCACAGAGAATAATCTGTGCCAAGGAAATTGCAAGCTATTTAGTAGGTGCATTTCCTTGTTTTGGCCCAAAAGGCAAAGTTGGGTCAGTGTGCAAGAGGCTCAGAAGGTGACAGGGGAACAGAAGGGTGGGTTCTTGCCAATCCCCAGCCCACATTGAGAAACAATGACTTCTGCTTGTAGGTGGTGGAAAGTGGGTAGCAGCTGAAGAAAGTGAGCAGGTGAAGGGGAGGGTGTGGCTTGTGTGTGCAGAAACGCACCTGTGGAAGTAAAATAGGTCTTAAAAAACAGATGTTGTTTTCTCACAGTTCTAGAGGCTGAGAAGTCCAAGATCAAGGTAAATTCATTTTTTATCTTAATTATGTAAAACTCTTTTATTTTTTAATTTTATTTTAATTGTTGTTCTTATACAGTTTTCTGTCTTCTACTCCCATCCA
>PVKU01009791.1:0-40149 GCA_004027475.1 Anoura caudifer | reverse complement strand
TTTCCACACCCCACCCCCAGCTTTTGTCCACATGTCTTTCATACTTGTTGCTCTAAACTCTTCCCCTTTTCCCTGGATATTCCTATCCTTCTCTTCTCTTGTTCTCAATTTCAGTGTCTTTGGTTATATTATGCTTGTTTTTTTTTTTTTATTATTAGGTTCCTGTTAAAGGTGAGATCATATGGTATTTGTCTTTTACCTCCTGGCTTATTTCACTTAGCATAATGCTCTCCAGTTCCATCCATGCTCTCGCAAAGGGTAGGAGCTCCTTCTTTCTTTCTGCTGCATAGAATTCCATTGTGTAAATGTACCATAGTTTTTTGATCCATTCATTTACTGACGGGCACCTAGGTTGCTTCCAACACTTGGCTATTGTAAATTGTGCTGCTATGAACATTGGGGTGCATAGGTTCTTTTGGACTGGTGTTTCAGGGTTTCTAGGATATAATCCTAGCAGTGGAATTGCTGGGTCAAAAGGTAGATCCATTTTTAGTTTTCTTAGAAAATTCCATACTGCTTTCCATAGTGGTTGTACCAGTCTGCAGTCCCACCAACAGTGCACTAGGGTCCCCTTTTCTCCACAACCTCTCCAACACTTGTTGTTTGTTGCTTTGTTTATGAAGGCCATTCTGAATGGTGTGAGGTGGTATCTCATTATGGTTTTAATTTGCATCTCTCTGACAGCTAGTGATATCGAGCATCTTTTCATGTGTTTCTGGATCTTCTGTATGTCCTCCTTGGAGAAATGTCTGTTCAAGTCCTTTGCTCATTTTTTAATTGTGTTGCTTGTCTTCTTAGAGTGGAGTTGTGCAAGTTCTTTATATATTTTGGAGATTAAACCCTTGTCTGAGGTATCATTGGCAGATATGTTTTCCCATACAGTTGGTTCTCTTTCTATTTTAATACTGTTTTCTTTAGCCATGCAGAAGCCTTTTATTTTGATGAGATCCCATTTGTTTATTCTTTCCTTTATGTCCCTTGCTCTATGGGACATATCAGTAAAAATGTTGCTGCGTGAAATGTCTGAGATTTTCCTGCCTACATTCTCCTCTAGGACTTTAATGGTGTCATGTCTTATATTTCAATCTTTTATCCACCTTGAATTTATTTTTGTGTATGGTGTAAGTTGGTGCTCGAGTTTCATCTTTTTTGCATGTAGCTGTCCAGTTCTCCCAACACCACTTGTTGAAGGGGCCACTTTTACTCCATTTTACTCCATTTTTGCTGCCTCCTTTGTCAAATATTAATTGACTGTAGAGAATTGGGTTTAATTCTGGGCTCTCTATTCTATTCCACTGGTCCATGTGTCTGTTTTTGTGCCAGTACCAGGCTGTTTTGATTACAGTGGCCTTGTAATGCAGTTTGGTATCAGGTATTGTAATCTCTCCTACTTGGCTCTTTCTCAAAATTGCAGCAGCTATTCGAGGTCGTTTATGTCTCCATATAAATTTCTGAAGTGTTTGTTCTATGTCTGTGAAATATGCCATACCCATTAAGGTAAACTCATTTTCGGTCAGGTTCCTTCCTTCTGGCATGCAGACAGCACCTTCCTGCTGTGTCCTCACATGGCAGAGGGAGAAAGCTTCTGTGCCCCATTCATCTTTTATTAACAGCATTAATCCTATTGTGGCAGCTCCATTCTCCGAACCTCTTGTAAACATAATTGCCTCCCAAAGGCCCCATCTCCAAATACCATCACATTGAGGGGTAGGACTTCAACATCTGGGTTTCTTTTGGGGGAACCATATTTCATGGACATGGACAATGGGGGGAGTTGACTGTGGGAGTAGGGTGGGCAGGATATGGGTGAGCAATGGGGAAAAAGGCGGGACAACTGTAACTGAACAGCAATAAATAAAACATAAAATAAAATAAAAATTAAAAATATATATTTCTGTAGGTAACTCTATTATCTATGTATCTATCATTTATCTTTTACTTGTGTATCTATCTGTATATAGAGAAAAATAACAAAATGACTATAAGTCACTTCCCTTCATTATTTTATTTTATCCTTCCAAAAATCTTGCAGGGTAAATATGCCACAGCAAAACACCAAACTTACCAAGATACTTGGAGGTTGAGTGAGCTGTGATTATACAGCCAATAATAGGTGGTGCAGGGAATTCAACCCACATCATCTCTGTCCTCTCCTCCCTCTCACTTGACTCTTCCAGCAACATTTGTTTACTACCTGCTCCCTGAACGCAGAAGTCACACTTCTTCTGCGCCTCTGCAGTTATTATTGCCATTAACTGAAAAGTTTTCCCTCATATGTCTTACTCAATGGGCTCCCTGTAGAGTGTTCAAATCCAGCCTTCCTAGTGAGGTTTATCCTGTCCACCATTTAAACTGAAAATTCGCCTTCTCTTTACCCCCAAGTCTCAATCCTCCACATACTGCTTTATTTCCCATAGCAATTGTTACTGGCTAACCTAGCAGATAATTTACACGTGTTTGTTGCTGCTTTTCTCCCCTCCAACTATACTGTAGGCTCCACAAACTCAGGAATTTTGCTTTTATTAAGTCTAGTGGAGACCCCGTAGAAGTCTAGGGTCAGCTAGAGCTTGGTGCCATTTTATCTTGTATGATTTCATATTTTAGTAGTTCATATTAGAGCCAGACAGGTTATTAAAAAGATTTTTTTCCTGGTATTTATAAAACAGCATGACAAATTATAAGTAAACATAAAGTTTTAATAATTACAGAGCAGGCATGAGCTCCCTCTAACTACTCCTCCATACTCAGGAACCTAGTTTATCTTAGTTTGAACCAAACTTATCCTCTCTGGGTGAAGTTGGAATGTTTGAGAATGACTGGCCTAAGTCTAAAGTAAATAAGACATACACAAAAATTTTTTAAACATTTAAAAAACTAAAACCATAAAATGTGTTTTTTACTGACACATCAGAGATAATCCAGCCTCCACTGAGGTCAGAGAGGTGGGAAAGAAGAAAGAAGCATAGAGGGAAGAGGAAAGGTTGGGTCACCCCATCTCTCCCTCCTTTGGACCTTGCTTCCTCCTGGATTATCATCTGTTACACTCAACACAAGATTTCAGGGGCCAGCATGTGCAGTCATAAAGTGTGGCTACTTCCAAATCCCAGTCACTGGGATGTAGAAAATTTTTGCGTAGTTGCATCTGCCTCAACACATTTCCATTCATAAGTCAGTTTTTCCTCTACAACTGAGTTAAAGAGTAAACACAGGAGCAGAAGCACACTAACAAGAACATGATTTTATTTATATACTTATATGTACATAATGTGGGCTCATTGAAGTTAATGCATAAGGCATCCTGACAGTTCCAAGACCAGGGAATATTGGCACAGAGCTTGGGTTTGCTCTTGAGTTATCCAGAGCTTGTGTAGGTACCTTGGGACCTCACACAGTTCTCCCAGTTGCCATCAGCTGCCCTGTCGTATTTTCCTAAATCTCACTGACAGTCTGAAATCTCTTCCCTTTTAAAGGTGATTTTAGTTTTGCTAAAAGCCAGAAGTTGCAGGGCACCAAATCTGGGCTGTAGAGGGACTGAGTCACCTGGGTGATTTGATGTTTTGCCAAAAAACTCTGCACAAGATGGGATGCATAAGTGGGTACATGGTTGTGACGAAGCTGTCAAACACCAGTTGCCCAAAGCTATGGCCTTCTGAATCATCCAAATAGTTTCCATGGAGGAATGTTCAAGCTTAACGCAAAACCTGGTGAAGATTTGTTGCTCTACTCACTCAGTCATTTTGAATGCAATGGCCACACAGTGCACATGCTCACTCAATGGCGTCTACTGCCCCCACTGACTAGTACAGTGAAGTTGTCCTTGCCCAGGCATGCACATTCCAGTGCACTCTTGTTGGCTGCCAGGTTACATCAATATTGCACAAACCATTCTCATTATATTAACAATGGCTGGACATTTTCCAGACGGAACTTGTAATTTATAATTTCATAAAAAATAAAGTACCTAGCAATAAATTTAATGGAGATAAAAAAAAACCTGCACTCTAAAAATTATGATACTGAAGAAAGAAATTGAGGAAAATACAAATAAGTGGAAGCACATACCATGTTCATGGATAAGAAGAATTAGCATTGTTAAAATGTCTGTACTACCCAAAGCAATCTACAGAGCCAAAGTAATTCTTATAAGATACCAATGCATCTTTCACAGAAGTTGAGCAAGTATTCCAAAAATTTATGTGTAACCACAGAATATTCAGAATAGCCACAGCGATCTTAAGGAAAAAGGACAAAGTTGGAGGAATCACAGTACCTGATATTAGACTGTACTACAGGGGCATAGTAATCAAAACAGCCTGGTACTGGCATAAAAACATACATATAGACATATAATTCAATGAAATGGGACAGAATGGAAAGACTAGAAATAAATCCATGCCTTTATGGTCAATTAACATTTGACAAAAGAGGCAAAAACAGACAATGGTGTAAAGACAGTCTATTCAACATATGGTTCTGGGGCAATTGGACAGATACATTAAAAAATTAAAATTAGACCACCCCCTTAAACAATATACAAAAATAAACTTAAAATGGATTAAAGACTTAATTGTAAGACTTAAAACCATAAAAATCCTAGAAGAAAACATAGGCAGTAAAATCTCAGACAGTTCTAGTAGCCAGTTTTTTTCTGATATATTTCCGCAGGCAAAAGAAACAAAAGAAAAAATTAACTAATGGGACTAGAGCAACAAACAACAAAGTTTTTGTACAGCAAAGGAAACCACCAACAAAGTGTAAAGAAAACCCAGTGAATGAGAGAGAACATATTCACCAATACATTTGATGAGGGCTTAATATCTAAAATTTGTAAGGAAGTTATAAAACTCAACACCAAAACAAATGGAAAAACAAACAAATAAACAATCCTGTTAAAAATAGACAAAGGACCTGAGCAGGCATTTTCCAAAGAGGACATATAGATGACCAATAGACATATGAAGAGATATTCAATATCAGAGCAATGCAAATTGAAACCATAATGAGAACACTTCACACATCACAATGGCCATCATCAATAAATCAACAAACAGCAAGTGTTGATGAGGATGTGGAGAACAAAGAGCCCTCTTGTACAGTTGGTGAATGCATATTGGTGCAGCCACTCTGGAAATAGTATGCAATTTTCCCGAAACATTGAAATTGGAACTGCCTTATGACCCAGCAATTCCACGTCTGGGTATATATCTGAAGAAACCGAAATAGTAATTGGAAAGAATATATGCACCCAATGTTCATTGCGGTGTTATTTACACTAGCTAAGATTTGGAAGCAACTCAAGTGCCCATCATTAGATGAATGGGTAAAAAAGCTGTGGTACATATACACAATGGAACACTATTTGGTCAGAAAAAAGGAATAAAACCTTACCTTTTGTGGCAGCATGGATGGACCTGGAGACTGTTATGCTACATGAAATAAGGCAGTCGGAGGAGGACAAATACCATATGATTCCATTCATATGTGGAATCTAATAAACAAATAAGCAAATAAAGTAGAAACAGGCTCATGGATACAGAGAACAGATTGACACCTGTCAGGGGCAGGAGTTTAGGGGGCCGGTGAAAAAGGTGAAGGGATTTTAGTGTATGCACTATGGAAGTGAGCACAAGGTGAAGGGATTAATAGAAAAAAAGAAAAAAAAAAAGAAAACCTCACAGACACAGACAAAAATATGGTGATTACCAGAGGTGAAGGGCTCTAGGTAGATAGAAGAGGGTAACTGAGGGATAAACAGTGATGGAAGAGGACTTGACCTTGGTGGTGATCACACAATACATTATTCAGATGACGTATTATGGAATTATACACTTGAAACCTAAATAATTTTATTAACTAATGTTACCCCAATAAATTCAATAAAAATTAAAATAAAAAATAAAATTCACCATGATGTAATTTGCATAAAATAAAATTTACCCATTTTAAATGTACAGTTAAATGTATTCAGAATTATGTCCATACCTGTGCAAGTACCACCACAATCAAGATATAGACTATTGTCAAAACCCAGAACCCAAAGTCCTGCACTCCTACCATGAATCTCTTTCTTGTTCTCTAGTTTTCATACTGGCTTCTAGCCCTAGGAACCACTGATGTGTCTTTTGTCACACTGATTAGCTTTGGCTTTTGTAGAATGTCATAAGAATGGTATCTTAGTGTAAATATTTTTTGAATCAGGTTTCTGCTCAGCATAACATTTTTTGAGATTCATTCACACTGTTGTATATATAACTTATATTCCCTTTTATTATATATAGTATTCATTTTATGGATATGTCACAGTGTGTCTTTCCCAATCATGTGCCCATGGAAATTGGGTTGTTTCCAGTTTTCAGCTATTATAAATAACGCTGTCATGAAGAATCATGTACAAATATTTGTGTAAACTTTGTTTCTCTTGCATAAATACTTAAGAGTGGAATGGCTATATCATATGGTAGATGAATATGTATTTAATTGCATAAATACCTGCAAAACTATTTTCCAAAGTGGTTGTCATATTTTATATTCCCATATCAGCAATATCAGCATTCTAATTGTCTATTAGAATAGACACATCTTTACCAAAACTGGGTATTGTCAATCTTTCTAATTTTAGACATTCTAGTGAGTGAATAGTGGTTGTATCTTTATGGTTTTAATTTGTATTTTCTTAATAAGTAATGTTGATCAACTTTTTGTGTAGTTTTTGCCATTCTTATGTCTTCCCTGGTAAGTGTGTTAAAATGGTCTGCCTCTTTTCTGATTACATAGTCTCAAAATAACTTTTTTTGAGAAAATATTTATCACAAATATTTTCTTCCTGTCTGTGGTATGCCTTTTGATTTTCTTAACATAACAATGTCTTTCAAAGAATAGAAAGTTATAAAATTTGACTAAATTGGATAGCATTTGTTTGAACACTCTAGTTAAAAAACAGAGGTTGACACTGTGCTGTGCACCTGTAAATAATTAATATTGTATGTCAACTATGAAAAATAGATTAGAATTTTAAAAGGTCAGAGATTGACAGATAGATAAAAAACAAGACCCTCTATGTTGGCTAGAAAGACACATTTGAAATGTTAAAACATAGATAAGCTGAAAGCATACGGAAGGAAAAAGATATCCCATTCATACAGAAGCATAAGAAGACTGGAGTATATATTCTAATGTGTGAGATAAATGGTATTACTAAAGACAAAGGGGGATATTTCATAACGTACAAGGAGCAATGTATCAGAAGACAACAATTATGTGTATAGGTGCTTATTTACAGAGATCTTAAACCCTTGAAGCCAGATTTATAGGATTAAAAGAAGAACCAGGCAATTACAAGGTTATATAGTAAGTGATTTGCATAGTTATCTGTTGGCAATTGGTAGAATTATCAGACATAAATCAGTATATTGCTTAAATATAATTAATTGTATAGAACATTGACCCAGTCATTGAAAAATATACATTGTTTTCAGGTTCACTTGGTACATTCATGAAATTAGATCATAACACTTCAATAAATTTAAAAGAATCTAAATCATATGAAATATATTCTCTGATCATAACAGAATCAAACTAGGAATTAATCAAAGTAAGATAGCTAAGAAAACATTCCATATATCTCAGAAGTAAAACGCTTCTCAATAATTCTTGGGTCAATTAACATTTAACAATTTTTTTGCTCCAAAACGGTTTTTAACAAAAGGTGAATGGGAAAACATTCCTCAACTATTTTATGGAGTTTTGTGAGAAATAAGGGAAGTGAGAGAATATAGATAAAATGACTTGACTATTTGGAGGTAATGTACAAATACAATATTGTCTAGAAATGACTTTGAAGCCTTCTCTGAATACTATCAAAGTCCTTCTAATGTTATCTTTTGTAGATAAAGAGGACAATCGTGTCAAAAGAAAAAAATCATGCCACTTTTGCCACCAACTTTTCTGGGTCGGGATATAGAACAATCTATGCCATGATCGATGGCTGCCTTCTAAATCCCACCACCACTGCCTCCACATTCTTCCTCTGTTGCTCACATACAGTTTTTTTTTAAATTTTATTTATTTATCTTTAGAGGGGAAGGAAAGGAGAGAGGGAGAGAAATATCAATGTGTGGTTGCCTCTTGTGCGTCCCTTGCTGGGAACTGGCCTGCAACCCAGGCATGTGCCCTGACTGGGAATCGATCGGCGATCCTTTGGTTCGCAGGCCTGCGCTCAATTCACTGAGCTGCACCAGCCAGGGCTCATGTACAGTTTTTTTGATAAGGGAAGAAAGTGTCCTTCTTGAGAGAATTGCAGAATTTTATGTTCTTAAGTGGGAGTTGGTAAACGAAGGCAATTGATGGTGACCCTCTAACACTTCTCCTAGTGCAATTCTCTCTTCATCTTTTGATTTTTTCTGTTCCTTCCTTTTTTTCTCCTATATGGTTTTTCTTTCTTCTCCCTTTCTAATTACCTCCCCTCTCCACCTCCTTTTGTCTCACTTGTCAAAATTAGCCCCATGATGAGCCTCTGAATTTATGAAAATCCAATTATTTTTTTCAGAGAAGGTTGGTTTTGATGCTGTGGCTCCAAGTAGTTAAATGACTTTAATCTGATATAAGTTTGATCTTTATCATCATTTATACCTTTGAATTTTAAGTCCCAGTGAAGCACATAACAATTGTTTTATGAAATGGCCTTTTCCTTTCTCTGTGAACTGCATGGCAGGCTGACTTGGTCTTCTCTGTCACTACCCCTATCTTTCTTTTTCTAATACCTGGGGTTTGGCTTTAAACCTTTACAACTTTGTCCAGGATCACGCACCTTCTGCATCCCTCTCCCCTTGAGCAGTCTATCACTCAGCTTCTTTCCCTTGCAATCTCTCTCACAGTGCTTCTCCATCTCTTTTAGATGGCTGCTTTTTGTTGTTCTTCCATCTCCTAAATCTGAACATCAGTATAAGAACATCTTTGGTGTTATTCATCCCTGTTGCTTGCTTTCCTATCTGGTTCTGTCAATTCCTGAAGAATAGGATGCCATCCTTCACACTTCTCAGGCTCCTTCTGATGAAAACAAGCTCCCTTTAAACCACATTACTGCCCTGCCCAATATGGCGTCAACTCCAAATAGAACTCACTTTTGTTTAAGAGAGCATAGGAGAATCATGATACCTCTTGTTTCTAAGTGAATTTGTTGTGGAGACTTCAGTTACTTGAGACATTCTAAGCGTGTAGACAACACCAACATCACTGCATGTTGAAATCAGAGGGAAAAAAAACAAAGGAATAAAAAGAAACATATTTGGTGAGCAAAAACCATTATCGACTTTTCTGGAGTAACTATTTCTTTGCCTACAAAATGGAGTTATCAACCCCTGACTAGTATGAAGTGTCCCTTTTCTTCACGCCTATTTTGCTGTCCTATTTCAAGGTTCAGTCACTGTGCATGAGCAATAGAGTTCTCACAGCTGGAATCTATTTTATTTAACTTACAATCTGCAAGGCATACTCAGAGCTTAACCCGTATGAATAGAATCCTTGAGGCTATACTCTGAATCAAGGACTATTATTACCTTCATAGTATAAATAATGAGCCAGTGCTAAGTCTATGGCGTAAGATAAACCAAATTTGACTGTAGCTCACCAACTTCCTAGATACTGGGCACATTAGTGAACTAGTCTCAGTATTGTTTCCATCAGGAAAACTGCTGCTTTATTGGCAGAATTGGCCATTTTACAGGCAAAGTAAAGTCTTGAAAGGTTATTTGGGAAGATTCAATCATCAGAAGCATTTTTATAAGCTGTAATTGGTGTGGAGGACAAGAGAAAAGCTGTTCTCATCTCACATGTACGTTTTCAGAATTGCACAAGAGGAGGCTGTGATGACATGGACCTAGTCCTTCCAAAGAAAACCAAGTGGATGTAAGTGTTATAAGTTTGCAAATGCAAGAAGGGACATGTAACAGTGGCTGTAATACACACCGCCATGTGGTGAAGACCTAGTCATTAAATGCAGATGTCAGTAGACCACAAAGGAAGAAAAGTACCAGCTTTGCAATAATTCCCAGGAAAATTACACCAACTGCATGAGTTTTCATTATTTCAGATTGGTTTTCTATTTATTGGCAGTGTGAAACTCGCTGTCTGAACAGCTGGTTTTGTTAAGCAAATACCTAATAACCAGGAGCTCAAAATTAGTAAAAAACTTTGGATTTAATTATTTCAAATACATTTTATATATATATATATACAATCCTGCTGTGTATTGAATTTATATTTTTTAAGATAGGCAACACCTGATCTCATTGTATTTGAAGTAGAGAAGACAAATATTGATTAGATATACAAATAATAAAAACATGAAGAAGTATTAAAGTGTGTTAGGAAACTTAAGAACAGAGGTGGCCTAATTAATAGTTTCTTTGGAGTTAAGGAAAAATTTTTTCACAATTGAATGTAAATTAGCCTGAAAACTGAGGCTGATCTAAATAATAATAATAATTATTATTATTATTATTATTATTCTAAGAGGTTTTAGCATATTGCAAAGGAGTTGGAAATTAGTTTTATCATGGGGAATAATGAAGTTCAAATCTTGGCTGCCACTTAGATCTATGATAAGTAAAAGGTAGGAAACCAAACATTTTTATAAATGGAAAATTGAGCCAGCTCTTTGGATGCCACATAGTAAGCATAGCTTGGACATCTAGACACCATACTAAGCCTGTCTTAACACTTAATATTGTGGGGCCTTGAATAAGATAACTAGAACCCTATTTCTTCCTTCTTGAAATAATAAAAGAATAATAACACTATTCCACTTTATTGTAAAGGGACATAATGTTGTTGAATTAAATAGCATCCAGCCCTGACTGGTGTGGCTGGCAGGGCAGTGGGGAGCACGGGTTGGGCATCCTTCCACAAAGGCAAAGGTCCCAGTTCAATTTCTGGTCAGGGCCCAGGCCTGGCTTGTGGTCCAGGTCCCCATCTGGGGGTGAGCAAAAGGCAACTGACTGATGTTTCTCTCACATGTTGATGTTTCTCTCCCTCTCTTTCTCCCTCCCTCCCCTCTCTCTAAGAAAAAATTAATCAAAAAAGTACTATCCAATTAGTTGAATACTTGAAGATTATATAACAGTAGTTGTATATGATCATTATTCTGCTAAATAACAATGTTAATCTTTTAAAAATTAAATAAGGAAATTTTACATTGCTCTCATAGCAAAATCATTGTTGAGGTTAGGCAATTATATTATTTTCCTCCCACTGTCTATTCTCTTTCTAAAGGAGTAAAATATGTGTTCAGACAGAACATATCCATCTTAGAAAATGTGGAGAGCAGTTAAGAGTAAACTAGCCATCTTCTTCATGAATATTTAAAATAGCCAACATGAAAGCACATTTCCATTTGTGCTAATTTCTGTTATTTAAAAGTCATCTGTGGTTTTGGTTCAGAGAGAATGAATCTTAAAGAATTTATTTTCATGCACAACATAATCAGGCTGCAAAGAAATAACCAATGAGTGACTATAAAGCATTTTGTTATTATCAGCACTAATATAAGAAAAACTGATT
This sequence comes from Anoura caudifer, assembly GCA_004027475.1. Classification (NCBI taxonomy): domain Eukaryota; kingdom Metazoa; phylum Chordata; class Mammalia; order Chiroptera; family Phyllostomidae; genus Anoura; species Anoura caudifer. The sequence continues at coordinate 28,593 of PVKU01009791.1, read as the reverse complement.
ATCAATTCATAGTAGCCTAATCTGATTTTTAAATTAGGGTTTCCTAATCTCAAAAAATAAGCAAGCTACCCTCACCCTGTATCTCTAGATATGTAGGTAGGGAGATAAATAGGTGATAGATAGATAGATAGATGATAGATAGACAGATAGATAGATAGAATTTTTCTTCTTGTCCTACCCATCATAATAGCCAATGGTGCTCCATGGCCAACTTTCCAGTGACTAAACAGTAAGAGAAAGAGATTATTGATGCCTGAAAGAATTTTGTGGTATTGTTTCTCTTGGGCCCTAATATATCTCTACTGCATTAGAATGAAATATTAGATCTGAGTATAGTATTTCCATTTGGCAGTAGGGCACCAGCTGTCTTCTTAAATTTCCATGCCACTTAATCTCACTCTAAGCTTAGTTAGTTTTCACTTCATAAAGAAGGCAACAGCTACGCAAGTCACATTTTCAGCAAGGTCTCTGAGGTAATGAAGTGTACAAAGTATGCTAATAAGGAGAACAGCTAAGTTAGTTCCTTGAGGCAGGTGCGAATATATGGCAAAGGGCCACTTTTTGATGCAGTGCAAGAAGTGACCTGTGAATAGGAGGAGTTAACACTGGAAAACAAGAATTTGAGAGTCTCTCAGCACTGTTGAGGGATTACCACTAAATTAGCCTTTCTGATGCTAATGTTGGATTTACTGCCTCAAAGGTCCACTCCATCTGCCTAATCATCAAAAGATGCTTAGGGTCAAAACCCCCAAGATGATCATCTAGAATGCCACTCACATCAAAAGCATCTACTGTATCAGTCATATAAATGCATAAAATAAACTAGCAAAAGATAGACTATTGCCATGATAGATTTTTCATAGGCTTTCTAATATTTGTCAGAATTTCAAAGTTCTTCATAACTATGCCAGGTCAGAGAGAAAATATATTAAATCAGCTTTGCACCAGTCCTTTAAAGAAGTCAAGTAATTTTGTCAGAACACAGTGTTCTGGAGGCTTAGAGCTCAGAACACTCCCATGTAAGTAATTGCTCATCTGAGTCTTCAATATGTGCTTCTCAGAGAAAGGTTTATTAATATTAAATCACTAAATTAAACTTGTACTACATAACCATATACAGAAAAATATACGGAAAACAAAAACTGAAAGTTACCAAGAAATCAAATTTTTATTTGGGTGCCTACCTTATACCTTTTAAAAAATGAATAAGTAATTAGGCATAAACCAAAATGAATCATAGAATTAGAATCACAGATTATTAATACTACAAGCTAAGCTGATATATCTCTCCCCTGTTATCACTGTAAATGCTGTGTAACAAAACGCCCTAAACCTCAGTGCCATAAAATGACAATCATTTGTTCTCTTGTTGACAGGTCATCTGGTATGGCTTTGCTTTAGTTTTCTGACTTTGGGACTACTGATCATTTGCATCAGACTGTGGGTGAATACAAGTCTGCTCTACAAATCTCATTTCTTGGTCCGTAGCTATCTCAGGGTGTTCTTCTGAGTACAAAGTTTGGAATACTCCAGATATGTGAATGAAAACATTGCAATCTTTCTTAACACTTAGTTAGGCTCAGAACTTTCCCATTAGAAGCCACACCCAGCTACTTCCCGACATTCCATTGGCTGAGGCAAGTCACATGCACATACACACATACACACAAAAAAACATACAAAGAAGTAGCTGGAGAAATAATCATTTATTGAACAGTAAGTGATTCTAATCAAGTTGTAAACAATAACCCAACCTCTAATTTGCAGAGAACATTGGAGGTGAGACCAGGAGTGTGCACGAGTGTGTGTGTGTATGTGACACGTCCTGGGCATGCTACAGGTTAATTGCAAGAGTGGAACAATGGTAACAATAGATTCTATGTTTTAAAATGGGAAAATCCACCATATTTTAGTATAGTCATCTACGTTATCTACTGTACCCTATTGAAAACTGACATATTTCTACCAGGCAAAATAATGAACTATTGCTTCTCAAATGTACATTATAGGAAGAATGATGGAATGATTCAAGGTTTTTAAAATTGATGGCCTCTTTCTCCATACCCAGTAGATTCACGCCCACAAACACGTGCCCAAAACACACTTGCCCACATGTATATAGTAGAGGGAAGAAGGGAGGGAGAAAATACTGACATAGAAATGTAATTATTTACCAAATTTAAAGCTAAAGCAGCCCTAACTGAATTCTAACTGTTTTTCCAGGACTTTAGGTATTTCAAGGATAAAAATAAAGGCTGCTAGTTGATCCCTCATCAAGTGTATCATTTTGTTACCAGGACTGTGACGTGTGGATTGATAATCAAGGCAACAAACCTAGTAGAGTCCAGAGTCTGTATTCCTTTTCTTTCAGTAGGGATGGAAAACAAAAATTACTACTTCTTAACGCTTATAAGACTTTTCTCTAATCTCAGGAAGGCAGGATGTGCTGACAAGATAGGTTAATCAGAAGCTATAAGAACAAGAACATTTTCTTTCTTGACATAAATCCTAGGAATAAAAAATTTTGCTATAGCAGAAAAAATACTATTACAGCTGTGACTGGCTTTATGTACTGAACAGCCTGTGAAAACCACCCCAGAATCACTCTGGAACTCACTCAGCACACATTTACTGAGCTGCAGACGGGCTTCTTGCTTTTTGATGGCAGTTAGCTCTAAACTGTTGAATTTACTCAGCACTTAACTTGTTGAACAAGTTTTTCAAAACTTCCCCCAGACTTCTTGAATTCAATGAATGTAGAAAGATAAGGTATTTAACCTGACACCACTTTGTGATCCACTTTGGTGGACACATGTTGGTTTATTCAAGGAGACACTGACTATGGAATTATTTCACACTTTCTTGACAAAAATGATCTCCCCTTAGGATTTTTGTTATACTTATATCCAATTTATGCTTTGGTTTTTCACAAATTTATAATAACTGCCATAGAATGTGTCTTCCAGATGTTTTCCTTAATTTGAGTTTCCATTAAATTATTGGAGAAGTGACATATTTCAATAGAAACCCTACATTTTCACCACGGGCATAACTATTACTTTTTTCTCTGCAGGAATTCAATTTCTCTTTAAGGTAAAATTGGCCTTTCTGTAGTTAAACAACAACAAAAAAAATCTCTTATTTTTCCCTTCCATCACAGTTTGCCTTCATCTCCTAACATAAATAGGAGAGTTAATTGGAGAGAACAAAAGAATCTTTTTTGTTATGATCTTAGAAGGGATACAAAAGGAAAGAATAGAAAGATTAGTATTTTTCTTTTTCATGAACTTTATTTTATTTATGTGACTCTCTTGATGAAACATGTTTTCCAAAGCAAGCAATTCAAATACCCATCACTGCTTCCTGTACACTTAGGCCATTTAGGGGGAAAAATAGTCAAATAGAACTGTATTAACATTCCATCCCTGCAAATAGCAAACTATATGACCTTGAGCAAGTTATTCAAAAACTCTATGTGTTTTTGCTTCTTCCTCTGGAAAATGGGAATAACATCTATTTCATAGAGTTCTGATGAAGCTAAAAATAACATAGGCAAAGTACTTGGCACCTACTCTAGGATTGTATTTGGAAAATAGTAGTGTATGTCAAGCAAAGTCAAAGTGAATCTGGGTTTTAAATCAGATTCCTCCACTGGCTATATGAAAAACCACTAGATAAGTTTACCCTGCATAAGACTTAATTTCTTAATTTTCTAATTTTTATAGGGTCATAAGGGGATTGTGGGGGGGAATTCTTGGCTCCTGGCCGTTTCCTTGGTAAGCAGCTATCACTTAGTAAGTGGTGGCCAGTAGAAGTAATGGTAAAAGTAATGGTAGCAATACTCTTAGTGAGCCAGTGAAAATCCTTATTTAATGAAATTGTCCTACTTTAATTTTTCCTATGTAATATTTTAGACTCATTTCAGATTAAAAATACAGTGGGATCTTCCTGAGAAGCCCTACTGAGACCACATTTCCCTCCTGACAACTCATCGATCTCAAACACATGTACACCTGCAAGAGAAAACTGACAATTATTGTAACTTTTCTAAGGACCCTTTCCTTCCCAGTCCTAGGGTGACATCTCATAGGTAGGGAGGACACACGGGCACTAGAAGCCCCTGGGGTGACAGCGAGAAAGAGGTCCACTCTCTCAGGCTTTCTCTCTTTAACGTTACTTCCATGTTTAGTTGACTGTCTGGAAAGTGCCATTGAGTAAAATATCTCCTTGGAGAAACCTGGACATTTTGAAGTTGAAAGGACAGGTTGAAATATAGAAGGAGTGCTCCCGACTCATAGGCACTTGGCTGCCTCAGTCACCTGCTCACCCACTGACAAGTGGCTCTGCTTGGCAGAGCCACCTCCTCCAGAGTATGGGAAGCTGTGACATCGTTCTTTCAATATCCTGTGAGTTTAGTGGGGAGGGAAGCTCACTGTAAAGATTAATCTCACTGGGCCACTAATCTTATATTCTGTTGCTTATCCACAGAAGTAATCATTATGTCCCAGCAAAGCAGACATAAAGTAAATCTAATTTCTATTTAGATGTAATGGGTAGAAGGAAAGCAGTACAATTCTTTCTTTTTTTATTTTTATTTTTTTTTTGGCTGACACAATCTTTATTGTTTCTTCCAGTGTTGTTGACATTTGTAATTCAATTTACCAAATTTATTTTTTCCTTGCCTTTATTTAAGGAGAAAAACATTTTTTTTTTGTTTACATGGGGCCAAAAAATGAATAATTAAAAAAATTCATACGATCAGTATATCTCCTTATGTTTGTAACTTCGATGAAATAACCGCTCTGAGTGATTTCCCCTTAACCTCCCTGCATTAATTATATTAATTTCAGATACTCTCATTCCCAAACTTCAGTCAGAGGGCATTTGAAGAATCACTCTGGGAGCTTTACATGAATACAGATGCTTAAGGCCCATTCCTGATGCTTCAGCTTCAAAGCTCCTGATGCAGAAATCTATGTTTCAACGCAAATCAACCCTCAGTGGCAATCTTAAGTTTGTCATATATAATCCCAAAATGGCAGTTCAGATGAAAAATAGAGAGTTTGTAGTTTCCCTAGGATCTCTTTATCTGTCTGTTATTTATCAGCCATATTACTTGATCAATTCCTATAAATAGGCACATGTAACCAGGGTGTAATTTCAGAGCACCAGCTACTAAGCCTATGGGGCAACTGGGAAGTTAGGGGAAAATATACATTATAACTTATTCTCTCTCCCTCCTTCCTCATCTGTTACAATATTTGATGTTTTTCTGTATGTTTTCCCCAATATGGTAAATAAGTAAATAAATGGGTGAACAATGAGACTGCATTCTAAATAGGAACAAGGAGTCCTGGCTGGTGTGGCTCAGTGGTTGGAGCATCCTCCAGTAACCAAAGGGTCTCAGGTTCAATTCCTGGTCAGGGCACATACCTGGGTTGTGAGTTCACTCCAGGGTCTAAGTGTGTGTGATTCCTGGTCCTGGCCCTTATGGGAGACAACTAATTGGTGCTTCTCTCTTGCATCAATGCTTCTCTCTCTTCCCCTCTCCCTTCATCTCTAGAAGCAATGAAAAAAATGTCGTTGGGGTGAAGATCAAATAAATAAATAAATAGGAGCAGGGATCCTGATAAAAGACAGATTTGAGTGTCTTGTGGGCCATTCTGAGTCTTGGAAACTGGCTTCAGGTGAGAAGATTGCTGTAGTGTTGACTATTCTATCTGCAAGATCTAAAGAGACTGTTCTCATAACCATTGAACGTTATTGACCAAGGAAGTTGCATCTCCAATTTCTGCTGATGTTACTGATTTTACTGGTTTCATAACCGAGGGTCTCAGCCCCTAAATTCAGCCAGCTTTTTAGTCCATTCTTGTTGTTCGTCAGAAAGTAAGGGTGACAAATGTGGATCAGTGTGAATCTATTTTCAACAATTGAGTAGAAGGGGCAAAATCTAAAGTACAAGCCCATCTCAAAAGACTTGATTTATTGCACCCAGGGCAGCATGAATTTTGTAAGAATTCCTTGGGGGAACAGAGCTGTGGCATCTAAAAACAAGCATGCCTTAATGTCCGAGGAAATTAAAAATGATCATTTTTTTAATGTAAGAGTGTCAGCAATCTGGCAAAAGGCTTTTTTTAAAGGTAGTCTAGTCTGTTAAAATGTCCCAATAAGGGATGAATGTGGTAGTTTTCTAACGTTGCCACTTGGAAAAGAAACAGCTACAACTATTTAAATGGATCTGATGCAGCCCTGAGCCATCCTAGTGGGATACTATTGGAAATCTTTACAACTAGGATTCCTTTGCACAACAGAAAGGTTCACATAGCAATTAGTAAGCCGCAGAAAGGTATGAAGTGTCCAAAATGTGTAACAATCACTCATGAAAGAAAAAGAGCATCTTTGATTGTTCTTCAAATAGTCACAAATCAGAAATGCCTCTTTATAAATCATATTGAAGATATAAATACAAATCTACTGTTGACATGGTCCATTACGCTTGTTATGACTCACAACTTGAGTTTATATTTATCTTCCATTTACTTGGAATGGTTGTTGATGGCAAATTCATAGGATGATCTATATTGACGGATGGTACATGGTGCCCACTGAATGTCTTTTCAGGCCCCCTTTTATGGAACTTTCTGCCCTGCTCACAGAGGTCAGCCTTTCTCATCTTTGTTTACACTACATATTTCCTACCTTCAGACCATAACTGGTTAGATCAGAACTGTACACCTGACCAAGCTGGGTTAACTTCATTCTCTGTCTTCTGAATTCGGTATTGTTTAAGCTAACTTGGAATTTACACATGGTAGAGTTTACACACATCTACTTGAATAAAGGTACTAAAGGAGAGATGTACTGGATTGCTTTATTTTCTTAAATAGCAAAGGAATTGAGATTTGAAAATAAGAAATTAAAAGAGGGAGTTCCAGAACATGATTCTGTCACAAACTCTCTTCTCTACTCACCCACCGAGACTATATGGAGAGCAACAGAACACTTCTGTATCGATGATCTCAGTTTTAAATAAAATCTTTTTAAATTATCTACTTATTTACTTTTAAATTTTATTTATTTATTTTTAGAGAGAGGGGAAGGGAGGGAGAAAGAGAGAAACATCAATGTGTAGTTGCCTCTTGCACACCCCCAAATGGGGACCTGGCCCACAACCCAGGCATGTGCCCTAGACTGGGAATTGAACTGGCAACCCTTTGGTTTGCAGACCAGCACTCAATCTGCTAAGCCACACCAGCCAGGGCTGATTTCAGTTTTATTAATTATAAGAGTGATAATGTTTTTTGACATTAAAAATAGCAAAATGGTTTATTGTTAAATATATTCTCAATATATCTTAACAACAAAAATGCAAATGCAGGCAGTGTCCCATTATTATTATTTGTTCTACCTCTGATGGCTGGAACTGCAAATCACTAAATCATCAGCCCCTGACACCTCACCAGGGCTCCGAGAGATGTCTGTGCAGAGGAGAAAGCCAGTGGCCCACTATCCATTAATTACTAAATGTCCTACTCTGAACTTCTGCCCTTAGAGTCCAGGAATGACTAACAAGTTTCAAGAGGTTATTTATCTCCTCTGGCTTCCTCTAACTTTGATATTTTTAATATATTTAGTTTTAATGCCAAATCAATCATCAATTTAATCAAATAAACCTTAGAAAATAAACTGAATGAAAAGAATAAAAAGAATAGAATAAATATGTATTGTTTAAAATAAAATAAGTAGTATTATTTTTCTCTTTTATAAATGAGAAATTTGAGATAGAGAAGTATTTGCCCAAAGTCACAAAATTAGTAAGTGTTAAAGCCAGGATTTAAACAAGGGTTTTCAGATATTTATTCTCAATCTCTGTGATATGCTGCTAGTTTTCAAATAAGTGAAAGAATTTTAAGCAAATAAATCTATTGCTCAAGACACGGAAAATTCTTTCATTTTTTAAGATAAATGTTTGATTTACAATTTGCTGTCTTAATCAGAAGGAAAATTTGATTAACACCCTTTGTCCTTCTGGCATTATATTTTGCATCCTTGGTTCTCCATACAAAGGCCAGATTGAGATCTGAGTAGCAGAAGGGGATGAAACCAGAATAAAATAAATAGAAACCATTTCTCTGGTAACAGTGTTCTTGTGTTTCCTTTTAGAAGAAAATGTAAAAGGCTTATTTTATCACCATCTGTGAGAAATTGTTTGAATTACAGAAGAGAAAACTGAAACTAATTTCTGGAGCAAATTTTACTCCAAATTGTGAAAAACTTTTTTTTTTTTAACAGAAGATGTGGAAACCGGTAGAACAAGCAAGTTACCTTTTTCTTACAAAGTAACTTTGATGTCACTGAAAAAAAGCTGAGTCTCCAAATGGACTGTGGGAGAGGAGAAAATTATACTCACATTTAATACAGGGCCCTAGAGATTTTACTTCTTAAAATGTATTTGTGAAGTTACAAAATTCCTTAGTCGTTGAATGTGCCATCCTTCTCACGTTTTCTTCTCTCCAGAACCAATACCCATTTCTATCAGAACTCTAGACCACGAGTCATTTAACACTTCTAGTTTACCTTTGCAAGCTGAAAAGTTCAATTTAATGATTTCTTTACTGTATATTATATTTTATTGCTTTTTATTGCGGAGCGGTATTTCAGGGTATGGATGTATCACAGTTTATCCAGTCACTGTAGATGAACATTTCAGCTATTAGCTATTGCAGACAAAGCTGCTACAACCATGCATGTACAAGTCTGTTTGTGAACATATACTTTCACTTCTCTCAGGTAATACCTACGAGTGGAACGGATGGGTCATATGGAATGTGTATACCGTTAGCCCTTGGCACCCGCAGATGACTGGTTGCAGGACCCCGGTGGATACCAAAATCCACAAATGCTCAACTCATTCATGTGAAATGGTGTAACATTTGCACACAACTTAAGCACATCCTTCTGTATACTTTACATGATCTCTAGATTACATATAATATCTACACAATGTAAATGCTATGTAAATAGAAGCTACATTGTATTGTTTAGGGAATAATGAGAAGAAAATAGTATGTAATGTAGAGACCAGATGTGACCATCAAAGCCTAACTATATAGAACACATCAGCAAAAACATACATTTTTTAACATTTTCAATACAAATTTGGTTGAATCTGCTGATGTGGAACCCAAGGATTCAAAGGCCCGACTATATTTGACTTTGTACAAAATGCCAAAGTGTTTTTCACTCAAAGACTGCATAATTTTACAACCCTACAAGAAATATATAAGAATTCTAGCTTTTTCAAGTCCTCACAAACATTTAATATGATCAGCCTTTTAAATTTCATTTCTTTGAAAAGATGTGTAGAGGTACCTTACTGTGGTTCCAATATGCATTTTCTCAAATATTTCATATGCTTTAGGATTTTGTATTTTTCACTGGTTACAAGCAATTTAATCATGATGTAAATAGGTGTAGTTTTCTTAATGTATCATGCGCTTGGCATTTATTGAGGTTTTCTGATCTGTAGATCTATAGATTTAACCAACCTTGCAAAACTTTCTGGTAATTATTTCTTCAAATATTTTCTTCTGCCCACTCTCCTGTCTCTCCTGTCATTCAGAATTCAATTGCACATGCATTTGGTAACTTGAAGTTGACTCACAGGTCTGCAAAGCTCTGTTCACTTTTCGTCTTTTTTTCTCTGTGTTTCATTGTGAAGTTTTCTCTATGTCTTCAGGTTCACTAACTTATTATTCTGCAACATGCATTTTGTAGTTAATTCCATTTAGTATTTTTTCATCTCAGACATTATAGTTTTCACCTCCTCCAGAAGTTTTATTTAGGTCAATTGTAAACCTTTCATGTCTCTAATATAGTCAACCTTTTCTTTGGCCTTTGACACTATGCAATGCAGTTATAATTACATTTCTAATGTCCTTTGTTAATTTTAATGTTGGTGTCAGTTTCAATACATTGAATTTTCTCCTCATTATGGATCACATTTTCCTGCTTTTTTGCATGGTTGGTAATGTTTTTTATTGTATGCCAGAAATTATAAATTTGATCTTATTGAGTGCTGGATTTTTTATGTTCCTATAAGTATTCTTGAGATTTGGTATGAAACGTGGTTAAACTATAATTTTGTCCTTGCTTTTATCATTCGTTAGTCTGTCCAAAGTAGTGTTTGGCCTGCCTCTAATTATTCACCAACTGAGGAAGAACTTTCTGATTATTCTATCTAGGGCTCCATAAATTATGAGTTTTTCCAGTCTGGCTGGTAGAAATGGTCTCTGTTCTGGCCATATGTGAGTTCCAACTACCATTCCCTCAAATCCTTTCAAGTAGTTCTTCACGTTACTCAACTGAATACCAAAAAGGGATATTTTATGTGTCTCTGGAGTTCTCTCTCTGAGCACAATACTCTCTTGTACTCTGTCCCAAGTATTCAAGTCACTGTGGTCTCCCTAGACTCTCAGCTGTCTTATTAACCCAGAGATTCAGCTGGGCTGCACTTTGCATTTTTCTTCTGATGCAAAACCTAGAAATACTTTCAAGGCAGTTGGAGAAGTTATAGTGCTTGCCTCAATTGTTTCCAATCTCTGTCCTTTTTTTTACTGATTTCCAGTATCTTCAAAAATACAGGATGGGGCAAAATTAGTTTTACAGTTATCCATATGAAAAATAATCCAATAACTAACAAATAATAATACAAGAAAAACTCTGAGTTTCATGTACTCACAACTGTAAACCTACTTTTGCCCCACCCTGTATGGTTTTATTATTTTTCTAGTTTTTGTGTTGTTATTTCATGCAGGAGAATAAATTTGTTTCCCATTCTTCCAACTTTCCTGGGAACATTGCAGGATTTTAAACAGATAATGACTTAACTGACCTTGGGGAACACCCAGTCTATGCAGAATGGAGAATGAGAGACCAAAGTGGACCTAGATGCAGGCAGAAGGACAGTGAGGAAGTTTTGTCATAGGCCAGGTGAGAAACCCTAGCATGCAGTAGATTTTATTATTCTTCTGACAATTATTGTAAAAGAAGAATCATGATAGTCACCAATGTGTAGAAAATAAAGAGAAGAGTGTGTGTGCATAAGTGTGTGTGTGTGTTTGTTCATGTGCGCACACACGTATAAGAACTGATAGGTGGTATAGAGAAATAAAAAGAGTCTGCTTCCCAGTTCATCTTTTCCGCAATAGTGGGAATTTCATAGTTTATATTGCAAAAATATATCCAAATATTATTCTGTATGTTTTTAATTTGTTTCTTCCCTCCTCTGTTTGCTCACAATATATCTCAGAGTCACCCTTCCCCATACCAAGCAAATGAACAAAGAACACTCAAGAATTTGGATATTTGTATAAAGAATGAGTTTTCCATTTCCCAAAGATTAGGTAACAGGGTGGGAAATGGGATGCATAGAATGTGCATACAGGGTAGGAGGGTGCTGCTATGTCTGACTCAACCTGAAAAAAAGGCAGAGAAAAACCCAAGTTCCTGAAAGGTAGCTTGAGAATCAGAATCTTTTCTTGCCAAAACCAAAGAGAAAGTGTAAGGGGCTTAACACATAAACTGCCCTAGAGTGTAAGTTCCCCTAAACCATCACTTCTAGCCAGTACACCAACCAACTGCCATGTCTGAGGCCCCCAAACAGAGGTGGGACATGTGTGCAACTTCTGTGAAAATGGAGGTAAGGAGAAAACACCTTGTTCTGTGTCAGAACTGGAATGAACTGGAACCAGCAGGGCCTTCCTCCCTACTATGGCTTTATTACTATCCATCTGTTTTTCCTCTCTTTGTGTTCAACTCTTTCCTCTCCCAGGCATCTCAGAGTTTCCTGACTTTTCCATCTTCCTTTCTATCAAAAGTTGCTCACAGGAAGAAAGAGAAATGCTCAATAATGCAGTTATCTTGAGTAGACAAGTACAGCCGTATAGAAGAAGAAGTCATGAAAAAATGAAGATCATCATTATTGAAAAATAGAACTAGGAAAAATAACAACCAGGTCATTGCTTTTTGAAATTATCACATCTACATTTGACATTCCCTGGAAACAGATTGCGCGTTCTACATTCTTTGATTTATGCCATCTTCCCACTGTAGGACAAAGACTCGTACGCAGAAGTTAAACATTGACTGAGTAACAGACACCCAAGGAGTGACTGAAGAGAGGTAATGAAAATCTCTAAGCACTGCTTTTCTGTCTATAAAATTATTCTTTTAACTAATTCATTGCACTGTGTTTTGAGAAACGTAATATGTACATAGTACCTAATATGAAACCTTGGTCCAAGGATCTGAAAACCACAACAGCACTTCTATAACATCTGCCCCCACCCCAATCCCCTGACCTGGAAGGTGCAGCTTTTACTGCCATTAAAGCTAATCTGATGAGGAGGGGGAAGTTCCTAAAATTCTGACATTAGACTGGCAGGAGTTCGCACAGCCAATTGGCATATTCTTTGCCAAAGAAGAATATACACATGCATTGTATCGGGTGCAAGGACAAAACTAATGTTAGACAGAATATTCACCTATTTATTATCTATGCCATTTTCATAGCATGTAGCACCTCTGAGTAAGTCTCTTCAACCTGAGAATGCCCACCTTGACCCAGCAGCTTCACCGTTCCTGTCAGGTCAGAACTTTCTTGATGGCCTCCACTGGGCTGGACTAGTGGGACATCCATTCACAGAGCTGAAGAACAGGAGAGCAAAAGGATAGCACGTCTCAAGGCTTTGTGCTGAATTTTGCACACTGGATGCCCAGTACTAAATGTTACTGCTATCTGAAGTTAACTTCTGAATCCCCCCTATAAACAGTGGAGGGTATTATTACTCCATTTTAGGCATCCCAATGAGCGCTTTACAAACTTTACTTATTTCCATTAAAATTATCTGAATCAGGCAGCTCAGGAAAAAATGAAACTTAACATTTAAACAACATGGCCTCTGATCTCAATACCTCTTCACAGCTAGCAGGAATTCCCACATGAGAAAAACACCTCTGTTCGTGAGTCTATTCTTCCAGCCTCTTTCCATGCAAAGCTCCTCACCCCCACCTGGGTCAAGCTGCTATTTAATGGAATAGTAACTCTCCTCACTAAATATTTGACATTCCTTTTCTTCCATTGCTTCTCTTTATTCCACTTAGTAACTTCTCTAACAAACAATTAGAAAACTTAGAGAGGTCTAATCTATTTAGTTCAAGAACACTGTCAAGTGGCTCTCCTTTGTCAGACACTGTGCTGGATGTGAATTGCAGAAGTGCCGTTGCCTTTGGAAAGTGACTATCCTGTCTGGGAGTTCCTTTACATCATAAAATATAGGACTGGGTGTCACCATTTTTCTACTTGTTTTTTTGTAGCTTAATAACTGACAATCCCATTTAACTGGCTTCACTGAGTTAAACCATTTTTAGCAGTTCCTTACAAAAAGTGATTATGAAAATGAGCAGTTTTCGACAACATCAAAAAGAGTAAAGCTGGGATTAAATCCATTACCAATTTTTATAACTCAATTTTACTGCCATTAACAGGTCAAATGAGAAAGGTCTTATAAGTGTTATTTCCTTTCAAAGAAGTTGTTTCTGTTAAAAATAATAAGTTATAGAACTAAAATATGATCAAGTTCTCTTTTAATCTGTACTCACTATTTTAATCTCTTTAGACCTTTGTTGTACAAATGAATATATATCTTCCAATTTGGAACAATTGTAGGTGAGGCTTTGTTATTTTTGATTCCTGCACAAACCTTTTCACTGTAGAGACTGTCTACCAAGTGAGGTAATTAAAGGAACAGATTCCTTCTGAAAAAGGCTTTTTTTCCTATTATTTCCACTTGCGTCTTCTAATCAATAATCAGTGGTAAGTCTCCTCCTTGAATAGCAAAAGGCAACCTATTGAAGGCTTATCATGGACTCTCTCACAGATAGATGATCTCCGCGCCACTTTGTCAAGGAAACTGGGGCATCATGAGAGAAATAGCGTAAGAGATTAAGTTTGAACAGAGACCAACATGCCAAAGCTCCGTTAGGGAGGCCTCTGTTAGCAGCCCCGCACCATCCCCACCCTCTGAATTAGTCACACTCACTCCTGATGTTTGAAGTGGTAAGGTGGCTTCTTTGGTTAGTTCAGATTCATGGTGGGTGTCTCTGTTCCTTTATTGAAGCTACTTGTACAAATAGGCCAGGACAATGAATAAGGAGAAAACAACCAACCAACCCATTACAATTTGATCCTCACTCCCCAAACACACAGCTGTAACTTCACTCTTAAAAAGGACAGGCTCATTGCGATTGTGCCTCGCTCAGGAAAATGACCACCTGACACTAGCTGATGTGATAAATTTCCAAAGTTTTACAAATAAAGAGTCAAGAGTTTTTTTAAGCCTGGCTTTTACTCTTATGGGAAGCACACTGAAAAATGGTACTAGGGTGTTCAGCGTTATTAACCAAGGGCATGTAAGGGCCAGAAAGTTGAACTCACACCTTACTGTTTGCAGCCGGAAGACCCAGGAGACCTGTGGCTGCTGTCAGTGCAGACAGAGTGGAGTTGCTCAGCCAGCTTTCTTCACAGGGGGCAAGGAAAGGGCTTTGCAGCGGTAAGTGCAGCATGTAAGTGCTTTAGAAAATGAACTCTAGCTTTAGCTCTTTTTTGTGTATGAACCTCTAATTTACATGCAAAATCAAACACCTACAAATGAGTCATATACTCACAGAACAAATGCACTGGAGATGAATGTGCAATGCCAACGATTAAGAACTCCAAACTATTATAAAGGGCAGCTTATAAGTTTGTTATTTTTGGAAGTAAATTTATATGGTACATGATAACTAAAGAAAAGAGTTTAAATGCAATAGGCCTACATTGTTTTACTCAGTTGTACTGTGCAAAACCCATCCCCAAAATATAGCCATTATCTCTTTCTCTCATGTCTACAGGTAGACAGAGGTATCTCTGCTTCTGGTTACAGTCTGCACGCAAGCCCAGGCTAGAGGGGTATAGTTATCTGAAGCATCTTCTCCTGGCAGAGGTTAGAAGCTGCTAGATGTGCTGCTGCAAATAAAAGATGCCTCTTGAAGCATTGACTCAGGACAGTACACAATTGCTTCTTTCCGCATTCTCTAGCCAAAGCACGTTTCCTGGCCAAGCCAAGTTCCAGTGAGACAGGGATGTTTGCTTTTCCATAGAAATGGTGGAAACAGAGTGACCACTTGCTGAATAATGAGCTAATCTGATGTGTCTTTTTACTCTTCCTTTATAATTTAGAAAATGTTGGTAATAAAAAAAAAAAAACACAAAAATAAGTATCATTGGTTTAACCAGCATCCGGAGATCATCACTGAATGGTGGGAAGGCATTAATAAAGGAGTTGTGGGAAGGGAAGAAGCGTTACCAGAAACGGGAAAAGGCAGATGACAGGGGCAGTTCCCACGGTGGGATATGTCTATGCCTATCTCACTCTAGGTAGCTATACAACTGTGAGTGCATTAATTAGCCTCTCTGAGCCCCAGTTTTAATCTGTAAAATGGGGCTAACTGTTGTGTTTACCTCACCTGATAGGTATAAAGATTAAATGAGTATTGAATATAAATAGAACTGAACCTGCAACATGATAAAAACTCAGGAAAAATTAGCCACTGTCCACAAATATAATGTGGTGGTGTTTTATCTTTACGTATTGGCCTGTTTATCTTACATGCACATGTAAGATACAACGTAAGATGCAGAGATTACCCGTACTCTGTTCTCTCACCGGGGACTCGAGTGTCTCTTCTCCTACTGAAAGCGTACGTAAAAGATGCAAACAAATTACTGGCATAAAGCAGGAGAGACAGATTTGGATGCATGCTTGCAGGTGGCAGAGACTCCAGGGGCTCAGAGATGACATCAGGGGTCATCCAGTTTTTGGAAATCTCTGTAGCCTCTTGTACATTTTTAGCTTCAGGTGTCAGATTTTTCATGAGTTTACATAGGCATGATTTCTAGTATTTGATAAGAGTAGTTATACTACTCTTTTGAACATTCAAAATTTAAGGAACAATGCATCAATTTCTTCCTTGACATTCAGGAATTTTACATCTTTGTCTTTTACTTCCCCTTGAATTCATGTTTCATTTCATCTTCTAACCATAAAATTTTATCTTAATTTAATCAACTATGATTCTTGAAAGATGTTTATTGATGATTTTATTATTCTTTACACAAAATACATATAAAAAGTAGAAAAGATTTTTGACTGAATGTTAAAAACATTTTTTAAAATTCTGGCTTGAGTAATTAGTATTATTACAATGAATTATAAGTATAGTGTTAGATTGCTATGTAATTATTAAACATGAAAAGTAAAATTTTATTAGAAATACATTTCTCATTGAGATCAGTGGTATTTTTTTTCAATTGGTCCTTGTTTCTGCGAATGATTAAAAAATTCTTAGAGTGGAACAGAGTTCTATATAAACTGCATTCCAATTTGTCTTGTTGTTATAGATGTGAACACAGAGAAATTATTTTCACAGAAATCCATAGAGGGGAATGCAAGAAAGCTGTATTTATTTTTCATAGATGTGTCATTCAATTCCTTGAAAGCCAAAAATCATGGCGATCTATCACAAAAAAATGATTTTTAATGTAGACTGGTTGACACATCTTTGAAGGCCAAAATCACAGTGATATATCACCAAAAATCATTTTTCATCATGTTTAACTAAGTCTCATTTCAAATTTGCAAAACCTAAAACTTGGAAACCATCTGACTTGAAAAATGATTTGTTGCCCAGTCATTACAGACCACACTCTCTGAATATCTGCTATTAAACCAAAAAACTTTGTAGACACATAGGGATGACTATAAATTGTATTTGTCATGCTTTTATTTAAAGGTGTCTTATATATCCCAATATGCCCAGAAGTGTTAGGAAAAAATAAAATGTTTTTTCATTACATTCTTTCTAATTAATATTTTGTACTATTTTATCTTATAGTATACTTTAAATATATATTATCAATACTTTGGCATTGCACAATTAATTTATTAAGTATACAAGAATGTCTGCCTTATGATCTAATCAGCAAAGGATCCCCAAGCTAATCAGGCTTGCATTCTGTCAGAAAAATTTTGCCTTCAAGTTTCAATTCAAACAAATGTGCACTGTTCAAGCATTTTTCTAAAAGTCTTGAGAAAATAAATTAAATATATGTATGGAGGGAGCGAGAGAGGGAGCAAGAGGTTGTCATAAGCAACTATTAGGATTAAAAATGATGTCAATCATGAATAGTAGATGTGTTACAAGAAATACAATAAATCACTAAGCTGTTTCATATTGCTTAATTTGTAATAATTTAGTAAAATTGTTAACTAAAACTGTAAGTTCTTTATAAAGCAAGAGGGACCGCAGGCTGACAGCTCTGGTGGGGGAGGCTTGTTGGGGGTGGAAGGGTTGAGCAAAACAGAAAAGAAGAGAGAACTCAGGGACATGTGGTCAGCAGTGTGGTGACCGCAGGAGAAGGGCGATGGGTGCAGGTGTCAGTGGGCATAGAGGAGATAAATGGTGGTGGGAAAAAGAAATTAAAATATGGACTCCGAGGGAAACAAAAGCACCAGGGATAATGTAAGGCTTGGCTGTCTTTCAGTGCATGTGAGGGCTTATCAGTTAGCTATTGATATAATATTGTTGCGAAACGACCAACCATGTAACATCGGTGTCCTATGACTGCAAACATTTGTTTCTTACATTTATTTCTAGTGTCAGCTGATCTAGGCCAGCCGGACTGGGTGATTCTTCCATTCTTAGCTAGGTACTTTAATTTGCCTGGGTGGGAGCTGGTTGAGGCTGGGCTCAGAGGTGTGGCTCAACTTTCTTCTATGTATTTCTCATTGTTTTTCTAAAGTAAGGTTAGCCTGGGCATGTGTTGTACAAGATGATGGCAGAAACAACAACAAAAAAAATATGTGTTTTCAAACACTTAAGCCTGTTGTGACTTAGGCTGGAAATTGGCATATTCTTTGTCATTTTATTGGCCAAAGCAGATCACATGGCCAAACCTAGGATTGGGAAATAAGGCTGGATCCTACAGAGAGAACAGGGCACAGTTGCATGGCTAAGAACATGGATATAGGAAGGAACGGAGCCCAATAATTCAGTGTACCAATGTATGGTTAGTAGACTTGGAACTTCAATTTTTGGAATTAAATGTGAATCAAATTAAAGTATCAGACATAATTCAATTGAGTTCATTAGCTAACGTGATCGAACATTTGCAGTACACTGAAAAAAGGAGAAGGAGAAAAAGCACATACTGCTAAAATCTGCTTATTCTGGCAACTAGAATGTAGTTCTGTTTTATGTTAATAGGAGATAAACACTTTAAAATACAAAATGAAATTAGCATCACCAGTAATTAGTATAAAGAGTTCCTCTTACTTTACAAAATGGTTCTAAATATCTTATTGAATAAAATGTACCAAAATTGAAGTAAATTATGTTAAAGTTTTACCTTTGAGTTTTAAACAACATACACTGAAAAAATTGGGTGACCTGAAAAAGCATTCCAGTTATGGTTAAAATAATCAACATCACTCACCTATGCTACTTAGGCTCTTTGTAAGTCATCTTCCTTCCAGTTAAATGACATGTTTTAGGTATGAGATTTGAAAAAAGGTACTTATGGCCACTTTACTTTGCTCACAGCACTTTCGGTCACTAGTGATGCACCCTTCAGTACTGGTGGGGAAACGAGAAGCCAATTCTTACAACAATTTTTACGCACACATCCCTGTAGATCACGTATCTAAATTCTGAGCTTCCCAAAATGGGTCAAAATATCCATTTCTTGCCCTGGCAAGATTGGCTCAGTTGGTTGGAGAGTCGTCCATGCACTGTAAGGTTGCGGGTTCGATTTCCGGTCAGGGCACATATCTATGTTGTTGGTTCCTTCCCAGGGTGGGGCGTGTAGTGGAGGTAACCGATGGATGTTTCCTTCTCACATCGATTTTTCTCTTTCTCTCGCTCCCTTCCTTTCTCTCTAAAACCAATAAATGTATCCTTGGGCAAGGATTAAAAAATACTTATTTCTTAGAGAAACACATGTAAGATAGGGCTAGACCTTGATGTATTGTGACCTTAAAATGCAGTGTAAAAATTGTCAAGTATGTCTCCACCTCTTGTATTTATTTTATGTTACTTTACTCAGATTAATTATGTGCAATTTTTTGTTTCTACTAGATGAATTTTGGATTCATTTTGTCAAGTCCAAGCAGTATCTTTTAAGATTTGGTTTGGAATGTATTTAAATGGAAATTAATGAAGTAGCTATCACAACTTTGCCATTTTGTTTTTCTACAAAGGGTTTTGACATACACATATTTATTTTAAAAGTCATTAATATTTATAAGCTAAACCTTGCCTCCTTCCCATAAGACCTTCACATTTCTTTCTTATGTTTTTATATGTAATTCCTATGGGGGAATAAAAATTGTTTTTAATTATAATAATTAATTCTTTTTTTAATAGGAAAGACTTTCAGGACACATATTTTCTAAGCTGTTAGTATGTAAATGGATGGCCTCAGGATGATTAGGGAATTGTAATTAATGTTTTAAAATATTAATTTAATTACACTTTTGAAATGGATGTGTTTTATCTTTTTAAAAATAATTTTATTTTAAATTACATTCAAACTTTTAAAATTATCCACTGATAAATTTGCACTATGTTAGTTTAAAAGTTATCTGATTTCTACTTATTATTTTTGTTTATAATGAGCCATTCAGAATTTCAAAGATCTAAGCCTATTTTGTAAATAAAGAATATAGATACAATTAGATATATTTGGCTCCTTGCTGTCTCACTGAAGTGAAATTCCCCTTGTTCATCCTTGTAAATATATTTTTAGTAATTAATAATAAGAATAAGCTTTCTGAGTAAGCTTGTATTAGAAGTTTCCAAGGAATACAGAGTTTATGGATCTGATCTTTTCCTTTTAGTATTTCTCTTCTACAAACACAATAAATCATCTGTCACAGATGTGTATTTTGATGTACCTGAAAAAATAAAGTCAGATTTATAACTTCTGGTAAGGATAGGGAAAATTTATATTTTTGATGCGGCTCTAACTCTAAGACTATATAGGTGATTTAAATGATTGCCATAGAGAGATACGAAAAACAAAATTTTGTTTTAATTTTCTTGCTAAGAGTTTGTTGCCTTAAAGTATTTTTAGTTCAAAGATTGGTGAAATAAGCAGCTGTTCAAAAAAGTATTGCAATCCTTCTCTGAAGTCAACCACAATAGTACACCAAAGAGAATTGTCATTAGCAGTTGCCTTACTCTGCCTGCTGAAAACGGATGGCTAAAATAGAGAATGACTTCTTTAATTTGCTCCCCTTCATCTTGAAACTCACAAGAACAAATGGACTATTTTCAAAACATAGAAATAGGCAATTTACCTTTGTTCATCTGGACAAAGTATCTCTGCCCATCAGCCCCTATACAAAGAGTAAATAAATATAAAGGGATGTGTGAAAAATGGGGGGAAATACAATCCTGGGAAAGAAAAGGGAGAAAAGAGATTACATTTTTAAAAAAGAATGACAGAGTATTAGAGACAGAACTTTTAAAAGGAGGAATCATGGTAAGACTGAGAGGGAAAATTAAGGAAACAGTAATGGAGTGGAATAGACAGACATGTTGCAATGAGCCAGAGAAAAATATAGTCACAACAGAAAAAGGAACATGTTGAACAGAAAGAAGAAAGAAAGAAAGAGAGAAAGAAAGAAAGAGAGAAAGAAAGAAAGAAAGAAAGAAAGAAAGAAAGAAAGAAAGAAAGAAAGAAAGAAAGAAAGAGGAAGGAAGGAAGGAAGGAAGGAAGGAAGGAAGGAAGGAAGGAAGGAAGGAAGGAAGGAAGGAAGGAAGGAAGGAAACAGTTTAAAATCCTGAACCCCTGATGATATTGGATTATAATCCAAAGAGTAACATAAATATCTATGAGTTTATTGTGATATTCATTTCAAAAAACAAATCAATAAGAAGAGACAACTCTTCCTTAATAAAAATTTTAATTAATAAATGTAGAAAAATAAGGGGGGAAATTACCATTGGCAAAACACCATAATAATAATAATTGTTGCAGGTGTGATCCACCAATGGAGGCTAAAATTAGTGAGTGAAACTTTGAAGAGAATTGAATAGTATTTGCATTGCCTCAAATATTTTGCCCAAGTACTTATTAATTACAAATGGGCAAAGAGTAACTTACAATGGAGAGATTCAAGACCCAAACACAGAACCTTAACCAAATGATCACCAGCCATGTCACTAATAATAAGACTTACTGACATTATGTACTAACAAGGGCACAAGATCACTTCAGTGGTCTTTCTAAACCTGTATAATCTCATTAAAATAGCATCGGACAAAACAAAATGAGAGATATTCTATAAATTAACTGGCCACTACTGACCAATAGTGTCAAAGGTCTGAGTGATTAAAGAAGACTGAAAAATGATCACAGGCTGGAAGAGCCTAAGGAGACAGGACAACTAAATGCAACGTGAAATCCTGGGCCAGATCTGGAAGAGGGAAAGGTCATTAGAGGAAAACCTGGTGAAATTTGAATAAGCTCTGTATTTCAATGAATAGTAGTGTCCTAGTGTTAATTTCCTGTTCTGTGTGGTTATTTTTTATTTTTTTTTAATCCTCACCTGTGGACATTTCTTCCTTGTTTTTAGAGAGAGAAGAGAGAGGTACAAAGAGAGAAAGAAACATTGATGAGAGAGAGAAGCATCAATCGGTTGCCTCCTGTACTCGCTGGGACTGGGGATCAAACTCACAACCTGTTCATTATGGGATGGTGCATCAGCCAGCTGAGCCACAACGCCCAAGGCAATTGCCAGGTTTTGCTTATTTCACTGGGGTTATGTAAGATGTGAACATTAGGAGACACTATTTTGCAACTTTTCTGTAAATCTAAAATTATTTCAAATTAAAAGTTAAAAAATCTGGGCTTCAAGCAGAAATTTTAGACAAGGCTTCTGTTGCAGAAATAATGTCTAGTACATTTATTTGTGTTTGTTTTTTGCTGGTTTTGATATAACAAGTGATTTTTTTTTCTGTGTCTGCATCCTTTACAATGAGTAACCATGCCCCTTTCTTCAAGGGTTGATTACAGGGCACTGGAATTCTCAGCTCCAAGCAAGATTCTTGATTCCAGCCATGGTAATGTGACAAGGACATTGAAGAGTGACTCTTTGTTCTTGGGCAATTATCAAACCAGTAGAAATCATAGCAGACTCATGTGATGAACATTTTCCTCTTCTGGTATCAGGGAGTTCTGGATCATTACATTATGAAGGGGGTAATGAGAGGGGAATAACTTCCAAATTTACTCAAATGCCTATCAATTGTTGGACAGAGGTTTGGATCAGATTTAATTAGATTTAAGGAAAATAATAGGACTTTTCTTACATCTTCAAGATTGTTGATTAAGATTTATATTCACTACCCCTCTTAAATCTTGTTAATTATTATATAAATAATACTGGGATGAAGAAATGCCCTCTTCTCTCTTTTTTGAATAACATATAAAGCAGAAGTTCTCTGACCTGAAGTCATAATATTTCTAAATCCCTCCACTCCAGACTTAAAAACAAAATTCCTACTATTGATTATTTGGCTCAAGTATATACAAAATATGGTGTTTCCATCCATTTTTAAGGACATTTTCCATTGCTTTTAGAGAGAGAGGAAGGGTGAGAGGAAGGATGAGAGAGGAACGATGTGAGAGAGAAACATCAATCAGTTGCCTCTCGTATGCACCCTGACCAGGGATTGAACCTGCAACCAAGTTTTGTGTCCTGACTGGGATTTGAACCTGCAACCTTTTGGTGTATGGGATGATACTCCAACCAACAGAGCCACATTAGCCAGGGCTCTCCATCCATATTTATGCTTCTTTTGACACATTGAAGAATTGGCAGTTTTCATGATAAGTTGCCATTTCTGTAAGTTTGAGGTTAAAGAGTGGTGTGCTTTCTGGCAGCGGATTCAGAGAAGGCACCTGATATGCTTGTGGAATAGGGCATGAAACACTTCAATAACCACTTTGTCTGCTTAGCAACCAATTGAATGTCTCCTCCTTGTTTGTTTTAGACAAGCAAGCAAACTTTTAATTTACAGACAACTTTTATTTTCCACTTGATTCTACTAAACTTCAGAAAAGAAGTTTCCAGAGTTACACTCCATCACTACCAATTTCTTTTTCCCCATGGTGTGTGAGTGCATTTTGTTGAGGAAAGAAGAGTTTGATAAATGACTTATCCAGAATATAAAGAACACAGTGTTTGCCAAGTGCCTCTGCCTTTTATGCCTGGGTAACCTGGATTTGCATTAGAATCCAGCCACAATTGAACAGCATAATTCATGGTGCTCCCCAAATGCTTCCTTTTTTAAATTCCCTGGACCAATCATGCAAGTTCATTCTTATTGCCACATTAGCAATTTAGAGGTTTCTATTTTCCCCTTGAAATTGTCAGTTCAAGAATTTATAGTTGTGCCCAAAGTAAATATTCTTTAATTCAGCACAAATAGTTTATAATGACATTATTCCTGACACATGCCTTTCAGTGGGCATTGGAGTCAAAAATCTGATATTCTGGTTGGTACTTGAAAGCTTCACTAACTAGAAAAGTAAGGCTACACGTTTGTGCTCTGAGCTTCAGAATGTACCGTCAACACTATGGGTTAGAATATAGGTTCTCAATGACTTAAAAGGAAATGATTGGAAACCGTCTAGTAAATAAATTAACTATATTAACACATAAAAGATCATTTGTCCATTGGATTGAAAGCTAGGCTCCCTTAGAGTCATACCATTAACACTTTGACTTATTTAACTCTTCTTCCTTGGATATCATGATCTCCAAGAATGTCCTATATTTCCACACCTCATGTATACTGGCTTTCCTAGGTAAATAAATAAAATGGCTACCGATTATTTTTTCCAAACTGCTTTAGAGCAGGAAGTATTGTGAATATTTCCAGAATGTATACACAGCTACATATCTGACTGTTTGTTAATAATTTGGCTTTCTGGAATCTGCCTCCGTGACACATGAATCTGACCCAGCCATCTCTGGGTACTGAAAGAGGAAGTCTCTGAGGTTGTCAATGCCATGACCGAGCCCCAGCCACTCTCACCTTAAATCATAATGCACTGTCACTTCCTAATATATTCTTGCATTGATTTGTATGGAAAAGCATTTCTGTGTTACGAGCTGTGTGATTTTTAGACATGTTACCTTGACTTCTGTAAGCCAATTTTCCCTAATCCTAAGTGAAGCTAATAATTTATATCCTGTAGAGATGTTTTTTTTTTGGAATAATTACAATACTTAGAAAGGGTGTGTCATATTTGTTTGAGTTTATAATGAAAGTTTAATAAGTGGTAATAAAATTAAAATAAAATGAGTTCAATACAACTCATGTTTTTAGAGCAAATCTATCACCTTCTATTGCCTTAGATGTGAAGACAAATCTAGAGGCACAGCCTTGGAAAACCTGCATTAGAAGATCAGAAATACATCTTATTTGCTCTGTGGAAGTTATATTCCCCAAACATGGAGACTGAAGGCAATACCACTGGTCATCCGGTCCGATCTCATCATAAAGTGCTCCCTACTAGAACTTCGCTTAGATTCTTAAAGACCTTTTAGCGATTAAGAACTGATCTCTTTATGAGGCTGATGGCTTACTCTAGTTTTCGATAAACCTACCCATGAAGTTCAAATGTGTATTTTTGTAAATTCCATCCTTTGATTCTATTTCCTTCTAAATAACCAATGATATAAGAAATTATTGATAATCCTGTAGGTAGAAACTTGAAGAGAAGTAGAACATGAATTATTCTTATACTGAGATGTTTGTTAAGTTTCTTATGCACAGTGTGCTTACTTATAAAATATTTGATAGGACACAGAATAATAAATTAAAAACTTATACTTGATTTATTAATGATTCAAATAAAAATATTTGAAGGTATCCATGGTCTAGACTCAGCAGTTTATCAGACAATAATGTCATTTACAAAATTTGAGTATATAAGTCAAATATTTTTTATTTTAAGGTTTTACTCATTGCAGCTTTTACAATCTTACAATGCTATCGAAATTTTAGCTCATGTACTTAATTGGCACCATACAAGTTTTATACAGTCTTTGTCACTACAAAATTTTGGTTTTGAGCCAGAATTTTCTATACAAAGAGATAATGCAGAGTTTATTAAACAACTAGCAATGGCTACTTGCTGTGAATTGGGGCTTTCAAGGACAGTTCAACGTTACTGCATTTTTAGAATTTAGTATGGATGCTCTCTCAGATTGGTATCATTAGGATCTTGATAGTATATGTTTCTCACCACCAAGCAGTGATGTTACAAGATAGACAAGGAATGAAAGAAGTCATACCTGGCCTGGTGTTAGACTGCACAGGTGATAATCCCTGGCAAGAAGCCCAGCCTACATTTAAACACAGTGAGTGCAATATAATGAAGTCCAAATCCATTGGGGCAGGAACTAGACCTTTCTCTGCATTTTATTCCATGCAAAGTTCTCAGTCATGGCTGAAAAAAAATTAAAACCAGAGTAAGAAATTCCATGTGTTAGTGAGGCATATTTATATATGGTATGAGGTCAAATTCTAAAAAAAAAAAAAAAACAAAGAAACTATTCAAATATAAAAAATAAAAAGAGTATAATAGCATTTTAAAGCTGTAAAAAATAGGAAGAATGGAAGATCAAAAATAAATTATGTGCTCAAAAGGAAAATGTGTCAATTGTTGAATGATGTAAAAGGAAAGTGGCACAGTGAAGTGTTTACATGGAGGCAATGGCATTCTAACTATGAAATAAAATGTCTTTGACTGAAGTCAAGTCAAAAACATATGTTACTGTGTGTAATGCACTGAGCTAGATGCAGTGAATGGACACAAAAGAATAACACCCTCTTCCAGGAACATACAAACCAGACATGGGGCCAAATGGAAGCAAAGCGGATGTGTAATTCTTTGCAGCCCGGGCCTTCAGCCGCTCCATTCTGTGTCCCCACAATCTCCATGAAGTACTCTTGTTCATGGCCAAAGTCCGCTAAAGAGTCTGAGGTTCCAACCTCAGACTTCCTCTTCACTATAAATCAAACCTATCTCTTGAGTGTCTTTCATTTCCTGTTGACACTTTGGTCCACTGCCCTGACCAGGGTCCCATAATCAAGTTCAATGACATGTAGGGGAAATCTCGCTTTTGTGAAATGTGAAGAATGTTGCAGCCCATATTTAAAAACACAATGTACAAAATTAAGTATTTCTTTAGATAAGAAAAAATCACAACAAATTATTAATCCTTAAAAACTATCTAAAAGCTAACCACATTGTAAGATACATTTTTAAAACTTAACATTTTAAAACTAATTGCTTAATAAACTGCTTTATAATTATTTTTTCTACATTCACAGCTGCAAACTCTGATCACCTATTCTTAATTCAATGACTTTGTGACTTTTTCTGTACATATCACAGAATAATTTAGTCTTTCCTCTACTAAGTTTGGTAGATATTTGGTTTATTATTGCAGATAGTTTAAGAAAGTGTCTTTCAGTTTCATAACTCACTATTGTTAATGTCATGTAAAAATGTAAGATTTTTTCAAATTGGGAAAACTTTTTTTTATTTTAATTGTTGTTCTTGTACAGTTTTCTGTCTTTTACTCCCATCCCAGCCCACCACCCCAGCCCTCCCCACCTCCCTCCCATTTCCATCCCCCCTAGTTTTTGTCCATGTGTCCTTTGTACTTATTGCTCTAAACACTTCCCCTTTTCCCCTGAAATTTCATCCCCTCCCCCTCTGGTGACTGTCAACCTGTTATCAGTTTCAGTGTGTTTGGTTATATTTTGCTTGTTTGTTTGTTTTGTTGATTAGGTTCCTGTTAAAGGTGAGATCATATGGTATTTGTCTTTAATCCCCTGGCTTATTTCACTTAGCATAATGCTTTCCAGTTCCATCCATGCTGTTGCAAATGGTAAGAGCTCCCTCTTTCTTTCTGCTGCATAGAATTCCATTGTGTAAATGTACCATAGTTCTTTGATCCATTCACTTACTGATGGGCACCTAGGTTGCTTCCAGCACTTGGCTATTGTAAATTGTGCTGCTATGAACATAGGGGTGCATAGGTTCTTTGGGATTGGTGTTTCAGGGTTCTTAGGATATAATCCTAGCAGTGGAATTGCTGGATCAAAAGGTAGATCCATTTTTAGTTTTCTTAGAAAATTCCATAGTGCTTTCCATAGTGGTTGTACCAGTCTGCAATCCCACCAACAGTGCATTAGGGTCCCCTTTCGCCACAACCTCTCCAACACTTGTTGTTTGTTGCTTTGTTTATGATGGCCATTCTGACAGTTGCAAAGTGGTATCTCACTGTGGTTTTACTTTTCATCTCACTGATAGCTAGATATATTAAGCATCTTTTCACGTGTCTCTGGATCCTGTGCATGTCCTCCTTGGAAAAATGTCTGTTCAAGTCCTTTGCCCATTTTTTAATTGGGTTGCTTGTCTTCTTAGAATGGAGTTGTGTAAGTTCTTTATATATTTTGGAGATTAAACCCTTGTCTGAGGTATCATTGGCAAATATGTTTTCCCATACAGTTGGCTCTCTTTTTATTTTCATAGTTTTCTTTAGCTGTGCAGAAGCTTTTTATTTTCATGAGATCCCATTTGTTTATTCTTTCCTTTATGTCCATTGCTTTAGGGGACATATCAATAAAAATGTTGCTGCGTAAAATATCTGAGATTTTCCTGCCTATGTTCTCCTCTAGGACTTTAATGGTGTCACGGCTTATATTTAAATCTTTTATCCACCTTGAATTTATTTTTGTGTATGGTGTAAGTTGATGCTCAAGTTTCATTTTTTGCATGTAGCTATCCAGTTCTATCAACACTACTTGTTGAAGAGGCTATTTTTATTCCATTTTATGTTGCTGCCCCCTTTGTCAAATATTAATTGACCATAGAGACTTGGGTTTATTTCTGGGCTCTTTGTTCTATTCCACTGGTCCATGTGCCTGTTTTTATGCCAGTACCAGGCTGTTTTGATTACAGTGGCCTTGTAATACAGTTTGGTATTAGGTATTGTGATCCCTCCTACTTTGCTCTTCTTTCTCAAAATTGCTGCAGCTATTCAGGATCATTTATGGTTCCATATACATTTTTGAAGTGTTTGCTCTATGTCTGTGAAATATGCCATTGGTACTTTAATAGGTATTGCATTGAATTTGTAAATTGCTTTGGGTAGTATGGACATTTTGATGATGTTGATTCTTCTGCTCCATGAACACGGTACATGTTTCCATTTGTTTGTGTCTTCCTTGATTTCTTTCTTCAGTGTTGTGTAGTTTTCTGCATACAGGTCTTTTACCTCCTTGGTTAGGTTTATTCCCAGGTATTTCATTTTTCTTTTAGCTATATCAAATGGGAGTTTTTTCTTGATTTCTGCTTCTGCTGTTTCATTGTTGGTATACAAAAATTCCTTTGATTTCTAG
>PVKU01009790.1:43726-58509 GCA_004027475.1 Anoura caudifer | reverse complement strand
GGAGGGGGGGAGGGCGGTGTGATAAGGGAGGAGTCATATCATGACGTAGGTTTCCTCTTTGGAGCCCATTGCTAATTCTCTTACACTTGTTCTTTTCTGCCAGTAAAGCGGAGGGGGAAAGGCTTGAAGGTGGTCTTGTTTGCTGTGGCTTAGATCTCTCCTGATAAAGGAGAAAAGAGCTCATTTAGATATGTTCTGTATCTTGAGCAAGTGGCCTAACCTTTTTGGCCACAAGTTTCCTTGGCTTCCAACTGTAGGATGTATAGATTGTTGAAACATCAAGTCATCAATTCTGGGTAAAATAAAAAGATAAGGAAAATGCAGTGTGCCTTTCATAAGGCTTAACTTATTTAAAAAACTGTCCTTTATTTTGAAATTGTCCTTCCTACTTTTTTGATATCAAAATGAAAAAATTGTTGCTAGATGGTGGCTTTTTATTTTATTTTTTATTATTTTTAAAGATTTTATTTTATTTTAGAGAGAGGGGAAGGAAGGGAGAGAGGGGGGAGAGAAACATCAGCATATGGTTGCCTTTCACATGCCCCCTACTGATGACCTGGCCAGCAACCCAGGCATGTGCCCTGACTGGGAATTGAACTGGTGACCCTTTGGTTCGCAGGTCAGCACTCAATCCACTGAGCCACACCAGCCAGGTCTGGTAGTTTGTTTTTCAGATATCTTTATTTAGCAAAAAAAAAAAGTTGAGAACTTTATGTTAGGTTTTCTGATTTACTTTGAATACTTACTGGTTTATGAAATACAAGTTTGAGAATTCCTGGATTGATGATAATCAAATATCTTTTGATTTTATACTCTGCATCTCTGAAGCAGGAACAAATTGTGACCCAAATAGCCAGATTTTCCCTAAAATTGAAATCGCTGGAACCTCAGAAGAAGTCTCAGAAGGGAAGTAGCAGAGCTAGGGTTCTGATCCCGACTCCTGACTATTAGACCAGTACTGCCAAATATTTAAGTGTTTCTTGAGGAAAAAAACAGGTACTGTAATAATGCTTGAGGCACAAGAGGGAAAACTTTATTCAGTTATTGCCATGTAGTCTAGCTTTTTATCTTCCCAGTAGCATTGAGATTTCCTCTCTGGGATCCAGAGGAAAGAATCTTCTGCATCTGAAAATGCTTGGAAGTAAAAGGGTCCCTTTTCTATAATCAACAGAGCAGTGTAAAGAAGTCTAGAATCTTTTTGAAAGTTTCCAGGTGAAAATATACCTGCAGCTCACCCTACTTCACTTAATCTCTGGTAGAATCTGATGGTTAAGAAAATGGACTTTGGCTTCAATTGCCTGCGTGCTGCTCCAGCTCTACTACTTAACATATAGGAACTGGAAAAATTGCTTAATCTCTCTGTGCCTTGGTTTCCCCATTTGTTGAAAGGAGATTAAAATAGACCCTAACTCATAAAGCCATTATAAGGGATATAGGATATTAAAGCACTTAGGCCAGTGCGAAGCTCCCCTTGTGATTTTGATATGACTGGTTCACAAACTGGTATTTGGGAACCACTGACCTAGTCCAAACTGTTCATTTTATGGTAGAACCTTAGACTCAAGGTGGGGACATGAGTATCCTATAAGGTAAGAACCAGAGGGCAGGAAACTCAAATTGTAGACTTGATTCTGCCCCCATGACTTTGTCTATGTTCTTACATCTCTCTTGACTTCAACTTCTTCATCTTTAACATGATTTCTTGAGGATTATTAAATTTCTTTATGCCTTTGTATCTGCGGAGTACTTAGTTTTCCTGAATGTTGTACTCTAATAAATACTTGAGAAACTATTGAGCTTTTCTCCCTCTTTCCTTCTCTTATGCTTCTCCCTCCATCTCTGTGGTTCTTTTCTTTTGCCACCATGGTTACTCCTGGTATATTTCCTTAACTTATGTCCTGTACGCTAATTCCTAATAGTGCAAATAATTACCACTAATAAAGTTCAGGTTTTCCTAAGAAAGAACATCAGATTTTAACTTTGCATTGAAGTTTCTTGATTTATCACGTCCCCAAATTCCCAAGTCTCAATTCTCATGGAGACATTCTAAATCTTCAGCAGCCCTTGGTGATAGATACCTTTAACGAATCCATATTATAGTTATAGCTTGCACCTCTCCTCTTCCCTTCTTTATATAGGATTGATTCTATTGAGTTGTCTTCCAGTAGGTTCATGGTGGCAGTAATGTTGTGGTTGAAAGTCCATGACAGACTGAGATTTGAATCTCAATTCTGTCACTTATTGTGTGACTTTAGGCAAATTATTAAGAAGCCTTTCTGAGCATCAATTTGAACTATAAAACAAAGATAAATGATGTGTACTTGATAATTGTGAGGATTAAGTCAAATGCTAAATGAGACAGGCCTTGCGTAGTCCCTGACACAGAGTAAACACAATATGTATCTAGGTCAATCTTACTCCTGAAGTTGACTTACATACTTCTGAGGAAGGAATCATTTATAATGATGGTGCCATTGTACATAACTGGCGAGGCAATTTGTTTGATCTCCAATTCATCCTATTTTCTCTGGGCTTACATGAGTGGTAGGAAGCTCCTGGGTCTACAGGTGGCAAGAACTTAGGAAAGCTGTAACTGTAGAGGGAATATCCAAATGGAAATCCTTGCTCCCTGCTGGAAAGTAGTCTTTTAATTATTATTTGAGAATATTTATTAGTCTGACTCTGAAAACACCCTTTGAAAGTGTCCTGGTAGATACAACTTTGGCAGATAATGGGCTGTCGGTATATTTGTTAAATGAATGAGTATTCTTTGAGTGCCTACTGTTATCCTAAATGTTGGATACTTAATGAAATTTGAAACATGGCTCTTGACTCCAAAGAGCTAAGTTCAGATAGATAAATGGGACTTACATATAGACATATCTAACAGTAATTTTTATGTATTGGCTGTCTAGTAACTTGAATAAACACAGGTATTTGTAGACATCCGGAGGTGCTGGGATAGCCAGAAAGGTGTTAAGGAAGAAGTGGGGCTTCAGTGGACCTGGTAAGGAGGCTCTAAATCACCATATTTTTTGGACTATAAGATGTACCTTCCCCCCAAATTTGGGAAGAAAATGGGGGTGCATCTTACAGTCTGACATGGCTATACCTGGTTTGCTGTGGGGGGTGGTGGTGGTGGAGTGGGGTCACAGGTTATTAAATATTTTACCACATTTTTTTACTTCAAATTTTTTCCCCTATTTTCCTCCTCTAAAACCTAGGTATGTCTTAAGGTCTGGTGCATCTTATACTCCTAAAAATATGGTAGATAAGCCAGGGAGGATAGATATATATTCCAGCAGGGGGAAGAGGGTGGACAAAGGCAAGAATGTGAAAGTTAGGTTTGGAAACATTGAGATCAGAAAGATCCTAGTTGACTCGTGTAGGGGAGAGTCTAAAGATAAAGTTGTAAGAGTAGATAGGTTGTACATTTTTTCA
This sequence comes from Anoura caudifer, assembly GCA_004027475.1. NCBI lineage: Eukaryota > Metazoa > Chordata > Mammalia > Chiroptera > Phyllostomidae > Anoura > Anoura caudifer. Next base: position 55,068 of record PVKU01009790.1, on the reverse strand, counting down.
GGTCTGAGGCCATGTCTTACCTTTGTTTCCTCCAACCACCTAACACATAGTGAATAAAAAGTGGAATTGAATTTCATAGGGTTGTAACGGACTATGGGAACTAAGGAGTTGGACTTGCTCCTCTGGTCTTCTAGAAGACACGAAAGGATTTTGAATGGAGAGGTGATATGGACAAAGTGGTAATTTAGGAAGATTTATTGAAATAGGCTATCTGCTCTATTGCCACAACCTCAGCTGTTAACTGTTAGCCTCAAATCTGTACCCTCAATTCTGACTGCTCTCCTGAACTCTACCTAAGGTTTCAACTATCTGCAAGAAGGTCCTAAAACCTCATTGTTTTTTTTCTGCTTTATTTAACCTACTCCTTATCCAATCTGTGCCTCCTATTTTCCTTATCTCCAGGTACAACTCCTCCCTCCTAGTTGCTCTAGAAATTATCCTTTTGCTGAACATATCTATCTAGTTGATAGTTAAGGGTTGTTGTTTCTGCCCTTACATTGTCATGCAGATCTACCTGTCATCTACATTCCTACTGCCTATGCCCTATTTCAAGGTCTTAGATTCATTTCTTGGTTGTCACAGGAGACCCCTTACTAGTTTAGTTCCTCTACTTCTTAGTGTCTTTCTGCTGCAGTCTGGCCTTTAGTCCAGTGCCAGATTAATCTTTCCAAAAACACCCTTTGGTTCAGAAAATTTCAGTAGTATCTATCCTTTTATCTGCTGAACTAAATGTATACTCCTCCAGCTTTCTGGATTGATATGACCTCAAGTAACCTTGCTAGCTTCCTTTCTTATTACATTGCTAAGTGTACACTGCTTAGCTATACCATTTCCTCAAACACTTTCTGTGTACCTCTATATCTTTAAATCACTGACCATGCTAGTTCTTTAGTTTGGAATTCCCTAACCACTTTTGGGATTGCCAAAATCCTATTTGTCATCCAAGGTTGAATTCAAACACCATGCCTTTCACCAGTTCTTCTACTCATCTGTCAGATTTAATCAGCTATGTTTATCAGCATGATTTGATGCAGCCTGTTATTTGTTTGGTGTGTTATTTGCTTGGCATTTTTGTTAATTATTTACATGTTGGTCTCTGTCACTAGATTGTAAACTTCATGAGGTCCAGGAATAGGTCTATTCTGACTCTTTTCTGTCAGCTCAGGTATAAGGTGGTTGGTGCTTCTTGGGGTTCTTGAACCATTTGTGGTTTTTCTCTGCCCTTCAGGGATGACAAGCAAAGGCTGTTTTCTCATTTGCTTTTTAAATAATGCATAATGCACTGGGACAGTGCTGTAGGCTATGTTGGATCAGAACACAGAACTGTGTGTCTCAAATGTGGGCTTCCATTCCAATTCTGGGTCTGTCCTTTATTGCTCTAATAAAATAGGACAGGTAGACAAGCTCACCTGAACTAGTGTATGCAAAGTATGGGAAAATCTAGAGGAGGTGGTAGTTAGTTGAATGTTGAAGAGTAGTCAGTGAAGGGGGGAAAGTTGTTCATAGTCTCATTATCTTTTAAGTCTCATCTGTATTTGCAGTTATAGGATCTTTCATTTCTAAGAATGTTTTTTTTCTCTCTTTTTAAAGAATTTATTTATTTATTTTTGGAGAGAGGGGAAAGGAAGGAGAAAGAGGGAGAGAAACATCAATGTGTGGTTGCCTCTCTCATGCCCCTACCTCAGGACCTGTCCCGCAACCCAGGCATGTGCCCTAACTGGGAATCAAACCAGCAACCCTTTGGTTTGCAGCCTGGGACTCAATCCACTGAGCCAGGGCTGTTTTAGGTCTTATGTAGAGCTTTAGCTGTTAGAAGTCACAGGAGATACAAAAAAAGTAAAGTATGGTCTCTTTCCCTAGGAGTTTATGATCTTATTGGTGATGTAAGAGTAAACATATTAAAAGTTCAGAGCTCTGTATAATTATATAAATGCTGATGGAGTGATTAGCATAGTAAGTACCATAAAACTTTGGAGAACAAAGAGACTATTGAGAACTGGAGTTGTCAGGAAAGGTTACCAATTTTTCTCAAACACAAATCTGATCATGTCATTCTCCTATTTAAAATCTTTCAATGTGTCTCTTACCTTCCCCACCAGTTTCTTGGCGATAAAATTTGGACTCCTTGGCTTGTCATGAAAAGTCATAATTTAGTCCATGGCATCCTGTCTAGTTTTAATTATCACCACTACCTAATATACATCCTGTCTTTCAACCATCCTTAATACTGTGCTGTTCTTTGAACATAAGCTCCTAGTGAATTTGCATTACGTGAAACTTCATGTGGTAGCTTTGTCCCTTTTCTTTCCGGCTAACTTCTCATCTTTTAAGGTTTAGGTAGAGTCACTCATCTGGAAACTTCCACTAACTTCTCATGCTTTCCTCCCCTTCCCAGGTAGGCTATTATGTTCTTGAGCACTCTGAACTTACTCTTTTATAGCACTTGCCAAATTGTGTTGAAGGTATTTCTGTTTTCTGTCAGACTGTCATCTCTTTCAAAGGTAGATAGAGACTAACTTTGTGTAACACAGTGTGTTCCAAGTAGCCTAGGTCCTTAATAAAGATTTATTCAAAGAACAAGTGAATGAATTAATGAGTTGGATTTTAAAGAATAAATGGTGTTTGGAGAGGAAGAAAGTAGCATACATACCATGAGGAGAAAATAAATAGTACAAGCAGTGTGTCAGTGATTTAGATGAGACTGTAGTTGCAGGCTGATTCTAATTCAGGCTGTGGATGATACAGGCTTGGAAAGGGTGATGATGTGATGATCTTGAATAACTGAATTAGCATCTAAAAAGATCAAGTGATCAGAATGACAGTGGTTAGATCTAATAAAAATCCTGGTTTCAGATAGCTGTAGGACTCTATGGAGCATGTTCCTTTATGAGGTGGTGACTTTTCTGTTATCTTTTTACTTTTATTTTTCAAGTGCAGCTTACATTCAACATTATTCAGTTTCAGTGTGTCTTCTTTTGTAGATCCTTGGTTATAATACCTCTGTTTAGCCAGCCTTCAGTTAGTTATTCAGGTTGATTGATCTATAATTTAGTTGTAAATCTGGTTTGATGCTGGGAGGATGTAAGTGTCGCTCCCACCTCTTCTGTAGCCAATTTGGATCATCTTCTATTATCTTAAGTTTTAAGCATCGGTAATATTATAGATGTATGCAAGGTTTGGACAGACTCTTTAACCCTGAATATACGATTCTTTTTGTGGAAGGGATTCATGCATCAGCAGGGAACTTCTATGGTCCAATCTAATTCCTAAGTTCTGTGGTCTGTAATAGGAAGAGAGAATCGTTCCTTGAAAAGCAGGAAAGGATTCAAGGCTGAAAAGGATATAAAGGTGAAACTATTGAATGGCTGTAAACTCAGAAAAGTAAATAGAAGTGCAGTTCACCTGGAAGTGGAGAGAGATCCTTGGCATTGTTTGGAATGATACCTGTGTAGCTGGGGAATCAGAAAGAAGGGAAGGCCTGGGCAGTAGGAGAGAACACCTAACTGAAGTTTGTGTGAATTACGAGTGAGCCAGATTTGTATAATTCTGCCACTTTCTTCTGAAATGTTCTCTGACTTGGAGAAGAAATGGAAGAGTTAAGCAATGGTGATAATTCAGATTTGGAGATTGTCATGGTGAGCAGAGTAGTAGAAGGTTAGGCAGGTGAGAATTCCTGGGGTATTAGTGATGGCAGCTTTGGATTGCTTAACCATGTTGTCTAGCATAAGACTAGAGTGATCAAAGGCTAAGAATGATTAGGAAGTATGAAAAATTGATAAAGAAGACTGCTAAATAGCTGTTTGGAGGAGCGAGGCCCAGGATGTGGCAGTGTGGTGGCTGGATATGAGTTGGAGATGAAGGTCAGCGGAGTCAAACAGGCTCAGATGTATTGTCAGAATATATGTTGAAGTAATTCGGGGATCCTGCCAGAGGGTACATGTGGAAATAATAATGTGAACCAAGTTGTCAAGAAAGGTGAAGGTAGATTTGCCATATGGAGGGGGGTGGGCAGTAGGGAATGGTTGATGACAGTGAGGATGATTTGAACAAGATGGTATAGGGAAGGGCATGGGCTTGAAATAAATAGAAAGGAGCAGGGCCAGTGAATCAGTGTCCTGGAAGTGGTTCTGGGGAGCTGGCAGTTGTGGGAGAAACTCAGGTGTGGAGCAGGCATTGTCAAGTATTGATAGTTATGTTTCTGTTGAAGCAGTGGACAAAATTGGGAATGAAGGAGAGTTTGCCTACAAATAAATGTAGGTTCTGTAAAAGACTTAGGAGAAGGGAGGGAGGAAGGAGATGTGCAGTGAGGGTAAACCGGGCAGCTTTGAGTTTGGCTGTTTGGTAATGGCTGGTGAGGAAACTGGAATGAAGGAGTTGGTGGGGGAGGAGACAGAGGGAGTGGAGCATTGAGTAGGCAGAACCATGTATGAAGAGTGAGATTTAACCACAGTAGTATGTGTCCCAAATGCCTAGGCCACTTCATTCTTTCTGTTGGTCATATTCACAGCTTTGGCTTTCTGGAGCTTGCTGTAGGGGGAGCAGGGAATCACTCTGCTCACTGGGGAATTACGATGCTAAGGAGACTTCACCATGGCATGCTTTTTGAGGCACATGATTCTGTTTAGTCTATGGGGGGACCCCCCCACCTCCTGCAAAGAAAAGAATTTATTTATAAAAAATTGTGTATTTATTCTTATATATTTAAACTTCAGTCATGTTCAAAGTACTCTCCATTTGATGCAATACACCTAACAAGTTGTTTTTCCCACTGCTCAAAACAGTTTTTGAGCTAGTTGATTTTGATGCCTTTTAGTGCATCTGCTATTTTTTGTTTCACCTCTTCCACATTGGCAAAATGTTTCCCTTTGAGGACTTTTTTTTATCTGAGGAAACAAAAAAAAGTTACTCTGACTGAGATCAGGTGGATGTGGGGGTCATGCTGTTTTTGGTGAAAAACTACTGAACACTCAGTGTGGTGTGGGCAGGTGCACTCGTAAATCACCCATCATGAAATAGGCAAATACGTTGAAAGAGTCTTCAAAAAAAATTCACTAAAGCCAAATGCAGCCTGTCACAGCAATGCCAACTGGTACACTGATACAGATGGGTTCCTAGAACATTCACCTGGAGGAGGAAGCCTATATATGCTACAAGGGGCCTACCCTCCGGAAGATAATTCTGGGGGTTTTTGGGTCCCCCCTCACATATAGTAACATGGTCAGGATAGAAGAGAGAGTTCAGACAGGCCAAACCTTCCCAACAACAGGACACCTTCTTGTAGTTCTGTGGAAATGTCCTGGAGAGACTGGGGTGTGAGGATTTGTTGTCCACGGAGCACTAAACCAGTGCCTTCTGTGTTTCTTTTACAGATGAGCGGGACCGCGTTCAGAAGAAAACGTTCACCAAGTGGGTCAACAAGCACCTGATGAAGGTAGGACTCCTTTATAGATGCTGCCCTAGCATCATTGGCTGCTTTTAGTCTGGTTCTGTCAGTCCCTTCTCTCAGATAGTTCAGATTGCTAACCTCATGTTCAAGTTGTTGGAGATACATGTGAGCTTTATTTTTTTTCAATAATGAACATAGTCATAATAGTATGAAAACTTCTACTGATCAGTTTTTTTGGTGAGGACAGTAATACATGTCATTACCTCAGAAGGCTGAGGTTGAGGATCACTGTGGGGTGATTCCTGGGATTCAAAGGACACTTTTCAAATTATTTTATAAGCCTCTTTTAAAATTTTTATTTTTAAGTCTGATTACTATGTTAAGGATGGGGCAGAGGGGATATTGTGTTCTCTCTCTTTCTGCACAAATCCTAAATGTTCAGTTTAAGAATTTTTCATATATATATGAATGAAAGAAACCGCTATGCAGTTTAAAATATAGAACACTTCTAGAATGGCTAGGATTGGGGACAGATTTCATTAATTATTTTTAAGCAGAGAGAAGAAACCAAGACTGAGAGATGTTAAGGACCCACCTAAGGATAAACAGTATGATGAACATGGCAGTCAGGATTTGCAAAAAAAGTTTCTGAGTTATAATCAGTACTGCTCTGGGAAAGGTCACCAGTGACCTCATAGTTGTTATATCCAGTAGCCTCGTTTTACCTTTCTCTTATTTGATTTCTCTGTAGCATTTGATACCATTGGCTAACCTGCTACCCCTTAAAGCCTTCTCTCACATTGGCTTCTAGGACACTGCTTTTACTTGAATTACTTCTTCCCCGTTATGAATGCCTTTTTCCCGCCTCTTTCACTGACTTTTCTCCCTGTCTGACTCCTCCATGTCAGTGTTCCCCGGGGTCCTAAGCTTGGCCATTTCCTTGGTTTGTCCTCTGTATTCTGCTTTGGTCTGGTTGCATAGAATGCAAAGAAGTACAAGTAGAAAAGGGTACAGGGGAATCTCGCAGGATCTGATGTACAGATGCATCTGGGCTTTATGAAAATTCATTGGGCAGGTACTCTTTCTCTTTTCATGAGACCTTGTAATCCCTCATTTTAATTTTTTTTCTGTATGTCTCTTACATTCATTTCTTTGCATTTCTCCCATTGCTTGTGTGTGAGCTGTCCCTCAAATGGTGATGCAAACCACTGCAGCTACATGATTCTAAACACACATACAGAAACATCCTGATTGGCTGGGGTTTTCTATTCCTCCATGGGTCAGGTGTCCATCTGCAGTTCAGTAAACTATGGGAGATGGTTACATAAATCAGATGTGGCCCCTTAAGGCCTCTTGTTTAATAGGCACTGCAGGTGACAGTGATTTTCAAACTATAAGATGTGGATAAGGAGATGATGATAGAGTCTTTTCCTGAATTTTTTCCTAAGCCAAGGACCTGCATATCTCACAGTGTGCTAGATACATTCACCTGGCTGTTACCCCGATATATCCTATATTCAGCGTTTCCCAGGTTGCTAAATATTTTTACTCATGTACCTAGCCATCCAAGTTTGGAACATAGAATCATACTGTAATCGCTTCCAACTAAGAAAGTGTTGCATCTGACTTCTTCCACTCATCCCTCTTAACCTCTGCTCTAGTCCAAGGCCTCTTCATCACTTGCCTTGACCACTATAATAGTTTTCTATTAAAGTTTTCTATAATACATAATGCTGGTGATAACAGTAGTAGTGGTTTGTTGAGTGTTAGCTGCAAATCAGACATTCTGTATTAAGTCCTTCACATTAGTCCTTCAGTGACCTTTAAAATTTTTTTCAAATACAGTTGACATTCAATATTATTTTATATTAGTTTCAATTCTTTAGTGACCCTGTGCTGTAGAGTCTTTCATATTCTCATTTTATCAGTGAAGACAGGTTTAGAGAGGTTAAGCCCCCTGTTTAAGGTCATACCATTAGAAAGAGGCAGAACTGAAATTTTAGAACTCGGCCTTTGCAGTACTGGCACTGGCTTCTGCCTACTTTTCCAGGTTCATAGCATCATATAGCTCTCATACCTTAAGCTCTTGCCAAACTACATGCCGCGCTATTTTATGACTCTATATCTTTCTCATGCTGCTTCCTCTTTGTGGAACACCTTCCCCAACTCTGTTCTACCTGGATAAAAGCAACTTGACACCTCATTAATAAATATTTTCTTGCCTCCACCATGTGGAATTGACTACCCTTTCTGCCCTTCCCTGTACTCCTTATGTACTCCTCTTATAGCACCTGTAGCATTTATTTTTCTGCTAGATTATAACTTGGAGGCAGATACTGTGTCTTATTTTTTCAGTGTGAGCACAAAGAAGGAAGGGGAGGAAAAAACCCAGTTCTCCTCTAATTCTTTTAGTGTGTGTACAGTTGCCTCTTGACTGATAATATGTAACTCTGTCATGAGGCAGAGCCCTTCCAATGCATAACCTGGTTCCAAATCTGTCCACTGTCATTTCTAGGTACTCTCCCCCTGTGTAGCCTGTGCTGTAGCCACACGAAACAGTATACTGCTTCCTAAACACTATACTTTCACACCTCTTTGCTTATTTATTTCCCCCTAGAATGCACTTCCCAGCCTCCTCTGCCATCACCCACTTACCCTTTAAGGCTCAAGTTCATTATCTCCTACCTGAGACCCTTGCCTCTATCCCTTGGACTCAATTAACTGCAACTTCATCTCTATTCCATACCACTTTGAAGAGATGTCTTGTATGTTCAAACATTGGTCTCTTCATTGAAAGCTAGAGTGTATGGTGCTACTTTTTCTACCAAGCACTGCAGCAGGGACACAAGAGGCATCCAATAAGTATTTGTTGCCTTGAGTAAATAATATTTTGATAATGCTTTATAGCTTACAAAGTACATTCTTATCTGACTTGATCCTTATAATAACCCTGAAGGAGGTAAAAGTATTTTCTTCTTTTAATTTTCACAACTAAGGAAAATGAGAATTGTTAAATAGAAGATTGAGTGACCTCCCAAAATCATGCAGCTAGTGACAATGGAGCTAAAGATCAATCATGAGTCTTCCTTTCAAAATTATTTATTCTTTCTACTGAATATGCTCTCAACTTGCCCTGCATTTACTCTTCATCTTTAACAATTGGAAGAACTGAATTTATCCTGCCTCAAGCTTGTCCTCCTAAACTTTGTAGTTGAATGCAAATGCTCTGGTTGCCTGCCATTCATTTGTAGCTGATGTTGCCGGTTGGAACTGTCCTCTCCCTCAGTGCTGTGTGATGACAGGAGGCCCAGGGAGAGAAACTAGACGAACACATCATTGCATTGTTAGAAATTGGAGACCAGCCAGAGCTTTACTTAAATCCCTGGCTATCTGTCATCTCTTTTCAGATTTTCACTGTTACAGTTCCAATGGCATTTTCTCATGTTAGGATATTTCAGAGAGAGATTCACTGCTAATCAGAGTCATTGCTTTCATGCTGGAATTCCTTGAAATTTGGGCTGAGCTTTAGGGATCGAGATTTGTTTTTTATAACTCAAGCCTTTGCTTTGCTCCCCAAGTATACCCAGGTTAATGTTGCCATTGGTAAGTAGTCTGCTATAAAGACCGAAACAACCACGTCTCAAGTTCTCAAGTTCTAGATGTAGTTGCCCTAAGATCTTTTGGATTCCTGAATACCCTTTTGTTCTGGAATAAGCACATTAATTTCCTCTTTACATTTGAGAACACTGTCAGTCCAGTCTTAAAAGAGATTTGTTAAGGATGTAAACATCTGAAATATAGAAATAACCTAACTTAGAATATGAGCCTATAAACCTAAGAGTTCCGCTTATACACCAGAACCATCAAAAAGAAAAACCTAGAGTTTAGGTTTTACTTAAATTATCTTTGCCATATATCTAGGTCCTGGTAGCTGATAAAATCTATCCCCTCAAAGAGAACTTCAAGGAAGGATGGGAGGATGAGAAAGAAATGAGCATGAGTTCCTAAGAAGGAGGAGAAATGCGTTCTGTGGTCAGTTCCTATTGACTTCAGGGAAGGCCAGTGTTTAATCTAGCAGATGGAATAGTTTTTTTATTTTTATTCAAGTATGCAATCTGGAAGCCACTGGCCTTCCTGGAGTTTTAGTTAAGAACTCCAGATAAGCCAGCAAGTTTTAAACTCCAAATTTTTACTCTTGCTCTCAATTTGTCTCTGTTTGAGGCTAAGTGAACACAGGATGGTAGACGGTTCTGTGATTCCAGGCACTCTCTTGTGTGCAGCCTCTGCTGTAGCTACATGAGGAAACCTCACTGCTCCCTGCACACTGCATGTACTTTCGTACCTCTTGGCTTATTTGTGTCTGTGGGAAAGATGAGAGGAAACTAGCAGTGGAGTTTAATTTAAGAGATTGACCAAGTAGTGTTGGTTAGACACTGGGAGAAGAATGTTGCTTTCGTTACTCAAGTGTGGCATGTGGTGGTGGTTTGTGGCTGTCTCTGCCTGGACCTGAGTTTTTAGATCGTGATTTCACTCTTCTAAGTGTATCTCAGCCCTCACTAAAAGTTTTAGGCCTACATCTGGGCTTGGATTCTCTACTCCCTGTGCCTACTCAGGAAAGCTACCTGTTGTGGATTTTTAGAGTTATCCTCAGATCTTTGTTAATTAGACTTGGCTGGTACCACAGTTAGATTTCTCAAGATTTAAGGGATTCTTAACACACACACACACACACACACACACGCGCGCGCGCGCGCATGAAAGAATTCTTATGTGTGAAGAGCTTTATACTTTGTTTCTCTCTCTTACTCTACTTACTCACTTACTCCAGCAGGGATTCCAGCCTTATTTCCTGCATTTGAGCACAGTTGTTTCCTGAGTGAAAAGCATAGGCCAACTGCCTATAATTGTGTGGGTTTTTCTCTTTTTTTTTTTTTTTTTGCATTAGGCTTTTCCTGGAGGATAAATTTGGCCACCAAATCAATATGGAATTTCCCTCTTATAGTTCAGAAATCTATAAATTCAGAAATCCATTCGAAATTACCAGGCTCATTTTCACTTTTCGTCAGTGTAGATGAGGGTAAATAACATACTGTTTAAAACTTTCACCTGTGACCTATTTTATTATTTTATTTTTGTTTTGTTTTATTTTACTGTTTTATTTTATTTTATATTAATTTAAGTTTTTTGCTCTTCAACATAGTTTGGATTGAGAAAATTGAGCTGCTTGTATTTTCTTTTAAGAGTGTTGAGGAAAGCTTTTCTAGATCAGGTTTTCTGCAGGTATCAAAGAATACTACATGATAATCCTTGGTTCCTTTGAGGGAGAATCCTTTTATAATTTAATAATGTTGCTAATATGTCATTTCTACCCTTCAAACATCATGGAAGAAGCCTTGTGAAGGGAAAGAGCACTGAACTCGGAGTCAGGCGATGGTGATCTGACACTTCCAGCTAAATTGTGTTGCACGAGTTATTGAGCTTCTCTAGGCAACACTTTCCTATCTGTAAACTGCGAATGTTAGAGTTAAGTAATCTTTAAAGTCCCTTTGGGCTCAGATTTGAACTCTAAGCACTTAAGTGCAATTTATTTCCTTTGCTAAAAAGGCCACTCAAATTATGGGAAGCTGTTATCTTACATAACTTCAAGCCAATCTTCTAAAAATTGAAGAGCAGAGCTCTCCTTGGCTTATTAATGCCTGGGGAATTGGGGAGGATTGACCTGGGTTAGGATAGGCTGGGTCTCTCAAAATTTAGCCATTCATTAATTTTTCAAAATAGCCTTTTTGAGATTTAATTCACATACCATACAATTTACCTAGTTAAAAATGTGTAATTCAGTAGCTTTTAGTATATTATCAGAGTTGTATAACTATCATAACACTCAATTTTAGAACATCTTCATCACTACAAAAATAAATCCTGTACCCTTTGTACCCTTCAGTCATCACCGCTACCC